>JASFAX010003616.1:0-41973 GCA_030737875.1 Allium sativum
ACAATGCTTGGTTTTTGACGCTTCTTTTCAGGATAATGTGGCTGAAGCTCAACGGGCATTCTTCATTTGTTACTGTCGACGCATTATTTTGACAGTTGTTGAGATAACTAACATTCCACGTTTACTTTCGGTTTGGGCTAAAACCGAACTCTTGATGGGCCTTGTTTAGGACCTGTTTATCTCTATCTCTACCATGTATCCACTAATCGCATCCAGCCGTCCATTCTAATATATATATCCGCTCGTGCCCCCTGTTGTCCTTCCAGTTAATTGCAACAATATAATCTTTTTTCAAATCATTAAAATTAAATATGTCCGATCCCCAAAAACTAGGGCTAGGGTTTCCAAAATCGAACGATCCCACCCAAATGATCAATCGAAACTTCCCGATCTGGTCCCAAGCGCCCCCTCCGACGATGCTCCATCCAACCCCCGACGAAGCTGCCCTCTTTCAGGCCCCACGCCCTGCCAACCCTAACCGTAAACGCACGAACTGGAACAACAAAAAAGCCATCGACAGACGAAATCGAGCGGCGAACTCCGTTCCCGGAGAACTATCCGGCTACCAGCCGCAGTCGTTGAACGATCTCCAGTTCCAAAACCGCGTCAAAACCCGACGCTTCTATCCTAAAAAGAACAAATTCGTGAACAGGTTCGCTCCCTACGCCCCAAGGAACACCACATCGTTCATCATCCGTGCTAAGAAATCAGGCGGGATAGCCTCCTTGATCTCACCATGCCCAGTGACCCCGGCAATTCTTCCTACACCCAAATTCTCACCTTCTAGAGAAGGGTTGGTTGACATGGCGAAGGAAGAGTGGGGCGTGGATGGATATGGATCTATGAAAGGTTTGATTAGACTGAGATCTGGAAACAGACTGGAGAATTTTGGCGAGGAGGAGGACGACGATGAAGATGATGGATCAACTGGAAGTGACAGTGATGTCGAGGAGCATTTAGAAGTGGAAAAGCGGCTAGACCATGATCTGAGTAGATTTGAAATGGTATACCCAAGCTTCGGCGAAGATCAAGGCGCAGCAGCTGCATATATTTTAGAAAACAAGGTGGACGATCAGGATGCAAACATTGCAAAGTTGGAGGAAGAGAACTTGACTTTGAAGGAACGGATGTTCCTGATGGAGAGGGAGATGAGTGAACTGAGAATGAGACTAGAGAGACTTGAGGGCACTAGCATTAACAACAATAATGGCAATGACAATAATATTATTGGTAGTATTAATGTTGATGAAAATGAAAACCAGCCCAGTTACAGTGATAACAATGTGAATTTGAATGGAAACGATGAAGGGTCGGAAGGTGATTGTGTCTGTTCAGAGGAAAAGAATGTCGATCATAATGGAGATGAGAGTAAC
Organism: Allium sativum; assembly: GCA_030737875.1. Classification (NCBI taxonomy): domain Eukaryota; kingdom Viridiplantae; phylum Streptophyta; class Magnoliopsida; order Asparagales; family Amaryllidaceae; genus Allium; species Allium sativum. Next base: position 1,374 of record JASFAX010003616.1, read on the forward strand.
GAGAATTCTTTGAGGGAGGAGTGACAGAAAGGATTAGTGTTTGTAGGGATTGTTCTTATTTAGGGTCAAAAGAAAAAACAAACGGTTACATATCTCATAATTCCACCTCCACAGGTGTTGGTCTCACCCATTCAGTTGATCCCAAATGTGAACAGACCCGTAAATGATTTAGTGTTTGGTGTACATTAGGCTTTAGACGGATTCCAATGTTCAGGTTAAATTCAATGCTTCTTTGCCTTCTTTTCTTTCTTTTTTCTTCTTTCTTTCCCCCCCTTTTCCTAAGAAAATACATGCATTGATCTTACTACATTAGAGGGGGGAAACAGAGCTTTAAGATGAATAAGTCTTGTGTCCTTCGGCGACTATGTTGTAAGATTGTAAAGGATTTAGCACTGCATATTATGTTTCGTTGTTGTATTTTTTTTTTTTTTTTTTCCAATCGTTTGCCTCCCATCAAGGCAAGCATTTAGGTTGCCCGTGAAGTTTATGGTTGTATAAATGAATGTTCTGCTGACTACTGTTTAAGACGTGTGAAATGGGCAAACCGATTGGCCGTTGGATTTCGTCTATAATGCTGATTTGTTAACTGTACAGGCAGCCGAGAATCGTTAGATCATCTTGAACCCAAGAAGAGATGATAATCTATTAATGAGCATTTTTATTAACTTCCTGCTTAAAAGTATAGTTTTCTTTTCATACGTTTGTATTTATCATTGAGGCCATTTTTTCAGAATTGTCTTCCACTAACATTTTCCTGATAAAATCGAATACGTACTTGAAATTTGTTACAGGTACGCGAGGCCAACTTTTTCGCTAGGCTTCTAAGCAAGGACTCAATTAGATGTTTAATTTATAAATCCCTGTTTACTTTTTCATTGAAATCATCGGATTCCTATAACTAAAATCTTCGCTTCTGCCATATCATATTAAGTACTCTTAAATGAGGTAGCAGAATCGAATGATTGAAATAGACTAAAGATTGCCAAAGTTTACCATAGTACATGTGCAGTTAAAACGCTCAGAAGATTCAATGCGGCGGAGGCGCAAAAAGTTATAAAGAAGATAAATCAAGGAAATTACGGGATATATCGGATAAGTCTAAAATAACATATAAAACTCATATTTAATGCTTTTACAAATATATATAAGTGATAAATAAATGGAAAATCAACATTCAATTTAATTATAATTAGTACATTCGTAATTTTAAATAAAAGTATAAGCAAATATATGTAAATAAATGTAAATTTTTTTAGCTAGATTTAATGTAATAGAACATTATAGTATTTTATATTTTGAAAAATATATGTTAAAAGATTATATTCAAAAATAATTTTATAATGCATAAATGTCATTTTTAATTCATTTCTCTTATAGAAGATATAGCAAAAATAGCGGAATATAGTTGAAATGACGGGATATATCGAAAATACTGGAATATGCGGGACTTAGAGCGAAAAGACTATTTCAATGGCTAATAGAAAATAGCGTAGCGTTAGAAATCCGCTACATGATATGGTAGGGATATGGCGGGGTAATAGCTTGACATAAATTGCACAACATAGTACTTGTAGTATTATTAGTTGGAACTTATATTATTTAAAGCACAAATATCAATGAAAGGAGAGGCGAGGAGACATCACGTCATGTAAAGCTTCCAGAGCAAATTCAACAAAGGGATGACTATTAAAATTTCTATTACGGTATGCAACTAATACTTTTTTTATTGAAATCATTATATCAGTTTAATTGATATGCTGGGATAAGTTTAATAGTTTTGTAGTAAATTATCGATTACATTTCTTCAACATTAACAGTATTTATAATTTTAACAGTCACGTTAAATACATGTATATTCATGTGATATACCCTTTTTACAACCATTTAAAATCAAATAATTTTATATAGTATTATGAAGATGCTTTATAGCGATAAAACATGTTAAGTTATAAACTTTTTGAGCAAACAAAATTTACTGTTGATGGCCTAACAGTTGCTAGATATCGACGAATGAGTTTTGGTATAGCAGCTAATCATTAAGGTTACAGTAATCAATTTTAGTTTACAAGTTAAAAGGTATGTCAATGATATTTGTGAAATAATATCAATAATCATTACCTTAACAACTCTAAACCCGTGAGTTTGTATTTTATTATTTATTATATGGCATATGTGATATTTTATTGAAGAATGACACTCTTTTCTGTGTCTCGAGAGCTCGAATCCATGATCTTTACGACACATTCCTAACCACTTGAGGTAGAGTCATGTTATTTTTGTTATGAATTTTATTACCCATGGAGGGGTGTTATAGTCAACCTTAACTTTCTAGAGTGTTGTTTATATAAAAGAGATTTTTACTCATAGAACTTCGTATTTCACGGTAATAAATTTTAAGGACAACACTTTTGAAAAATTAGCTTTAAGGATAATTCATAAAAATAAAATCAATTTATCATTTTTGGTTATAGAAGAATGATGACAATTTCAATTTATCATTTATCATTTTGTTAAACATATATAAATGAAAATGATAAACTGACTTATCTTTTTACTGTAAATTGTCCTTAAAACTAATTTTTCGAAAATGTTGTCCTTGATACTTGTAACGTTCCGAATTGTTAACGATTGAATAATTAATTTATGTAATTATTTAAAAGTTGATTTGGAAATTTAAATGGCTTGAATCAATAATTTTGAATATTTGATTAATATAAATAGTGGAATAATAAATTTAATTCTGAAATAGTCGGAAATAAGTTGAATTTGCAATATTATGTGAATAGGATAATTTAAGAGATTTGATAGAGTTTAGAATCGAATGATAATTACAAAATTATTTATAAAACGACATTTGAACGTTAATTTATAATTAAATTTAAAACGAGCTCATAACGTCACGGTAGTTCATAATTTTACGTTTTGAAATTTAATTGGATATACAAGATTCGTTATAAGTTGGATTTCTATGTAACAAGAAACGTTCGAATCGATTGAACTATATTTTTCTAATGGAAGAGAAAAATTAAAATTTCATCTTGTAAATTTTTAGTTATGTACGAATCAAATTTTCAGAAATTCGCTATGGAATCGTTTAAAAATTATAACGATTTATTTAATAAAATAAAAGGATATTTATATAAACTGAATATCGATTTAACGATGAAATTTTATAATGTTGAGTTTAAAATCCAAACTTGTTTATTTTGAAGCTATATGATGTTCTATTTGGATATGTATGATAATATTAATTTATTTTTACTAAATTGAATTATTTTTGAATTTATTAATATTTATTGGTTTTATTTTATCTTAGAAAATAGCCATTTTGCAAACGTTCTCAATTTTCGATGAAATGAATTTTGTTCAATTCGTAATGATTAATTATTGCTAGATTTCAAATTTCGTGCAAATCGGAGTTGTTTTATAACTGTGCGAAATTAAAATGTGAATCGATTAATAATTTGAATTAAAAATAACGTTGTTTGCGCAAATCGACTCGAATTTTGATGAAACAAGTTTCATTGGGTCCGCAATGTTAAACTACAACTGTATGTCCATTTTCATCGAAATATGTGATCATACAGATTTTTAAATGACGAATACTAGTAACGATACAATAAAATTTAATAAAATATCTGAAGCTTCACCTATAAGCTAACCTACTTCTATAAATATACCACATACCCTTACCTTAATCCTAACATTTCATCTTCTCTGGTCAAAACGATCCACGACCGCCATTCTTCGAACCAAAACGTGAGTTTCGAAAATCAAGATCAATTCATACAAAAATCCATAAATTGCAAGATATATTTGCAATCCTCATAACAAGCTCTTTAATCTGATATGGGTTTGCTGGGGTTCAAATGCTGCTTGGTTCGCTGTAATTTTTTTCGGCGTGACCTAATTATTTTATTATCGGAAATTGGTGATTTAATGGAAGAAATAATGTGTATATTGAGGTTTAGCATGGGATTTTGAGTAACCTATGAATTTTTTGGGAGTTAAGAAAAAAATGTTGCTCTTTTTGTACAACGTGCAGTTTTTGAGCACGAAGTCACGATTGATGATGAGGGGATCGAGTGTTATATTGTGGGGTTGGAGATTATGATCTTGAGTAGAGAAGTATAATGGTATTTTTAGTCTGAATTTTAATAGAGAAAGAAGGGAGAATGTGGCATAAGGAAGTGCGACCATGGCTATGCATTTTTATACGGGTTCGAAGCTTGTGAATGAGAAAGGTAATGAGCGGTGTAGAAAGTAATTAAGAGAAAGGATTGAGGATAATTATAATTATAATTAATTATACTAAAGACTACAAGAGCTAAGTGACTGCCTCCTAATAACAACCAATCTAAACATCCATGTGGCTCTCCCCTCAACCCCGTACCTCGATAGTGAAATGATATCTTGGGGTTAGCTCTAGTCTTTTTCACATCCCGCTGGCTGCCGATGACAGATATCCGATGGTATACCGTCCTTGTTGGTCGTGACCCTCCGCCTCCTCGTGAGGCAACCGCCGAACTACCCTAATGTCATCTCGTCACAACATTCTGACTGCATAGCTACATCTGCAGTCAAGGCCCACCCACATAGTAGTTACATGCAGACCCCAACCTCTGCGAGTACAGCCTAAGACATCTGTCACCACACAGAGGACTACTAGGAGCACCTTACGTACACCAGGAAGCCGCGTGCTTCCCATCCCTTTGGAGTCGTCAAACAATCAGATGAATGTACGCTCCCTTCGCGCCTTATAACACCTTGATGATCTACCCCGTTGGGTTATTCATCCTCAACCGTATGGACTGGTCTAAGCGTCTTACTTTAGCATGTTGTTAGACCCTATGTCTAAACATTCTTTTATGCGCTTGTCTCACCTCATCGGGTTTTCCAGTTAACTTGGTTATTCCAATTCATAATGAATCCGTATTCGAGTTACCAAGTTTCTCTTGCTTATTAATTTCAGTCATACAACTTAATTCATTTAAGTTTATTAATAAGCTTACACCATGTTATTCTCTAGATTGTGGCCCAAGGTCTGTAATCCACAACCCCTTTTTATCTTCTTGTTGATTTCATCACTACAATAACATGTTTTACTTAATATGTTATTAATTATATTCAATTCACATGTTTTCTAATTAACATGTCACTTACCATTTATGATTAAATATAACTTATTTCATTCTATAAGTTTTCCTCATTCTTCCTCATTTAATCATAAATTTAATTTACACCGTCAATACAACTTATCGTTGTTTACTTAACAGGTTATTATGCATATCTATTTCTACAAGTTATGCTTACCCTACACGGTGTCTTCCAATTACGTAACTCTATTAATTCTACCAGTTATGTATACCTCTAGGTGTCTTTAGTTACGTACCTTATTGGGTTAAGTTCGTGGGCCTATATGTAAATACTACTCACCCCTTCTAATTTACTTAACCCACCCACTACCCATCCAATTTTACTTAACCTTAACTTAAGTTCATAATCCTATAATCCTTATGGATTAAGTCAGGTTAAGTAGTCCAATTCCTTACCATGTCCAATTATGGTTATAATGGGCTAGACCTTCCACATTAAACCTACAACGTGTGGATGCTGGATATGCCAGTCGCGTCCGAGCAGTCTTATTCCACAGTTGGGTCTAACCTCGTATATTAGCCCGATTCGTATTTGCACACTTAAACCTCTCACATTAGGTTCAACATTAGTGGCTGCTGGATATGCCGGTCGGGTCCGAGCAGACTTCCACCACTAATGCAACCTAACCTCGTGTCATAAGTGCAATTACAATTCCTAATTGTAATTACTAGACATTCCATTTTTATCCAAATCTACCTATGTCATTGTATGTGATTATTTCTCATTTTCCCCCTATTTAATGATATGCCCAATTCACTATTTAAATTGTAGACTTTCATGTCCCCTTTTTAATTCACCTTTTGATTATGCAACTTATACTTTTTTTCCTTGTCATAAATTAAGGCATATATATATATATATATATATATATGTGTGTGTGTGTGTGTGTGTGTGTGTGTGTGTGTGTGTATACACACATTGCACAAACACAAATCCACATATTTTCCAATTTATGTCCCCAGTCCATATTCACCCATTTCAATACAAGTTGTACCAAACCCATATTCGCATATTTTCTAACGTATGCCTAAAATTCATATTCGCACATGTACCAATTTATGTCCCAAATCAATATGTAGGCATGTTCCAATTTATAAGCCAAATCAGTATTTACACCTTCCAATACAAATTAACCCAAATTCATGTTTTCTATATTATGCCTAAAATTCATATTTCATATTACCCAATATGAAATACGCTCCCAAATCCATATTCGGTGTAATAACCCGAAAATCCGAACCAATTTAAATTTTTTATTTTGGCAATTTTGATGAATTTTGAATATTTAAAATGAATTATTTTAAATAATAACGATGAGAAATTTAATTTGAATAGAATTAGAATGTATAAATTTATTTGAATCGACGTTAGAATATAAATATTGATTTTAAATTATAAAAGGAATTGAAAATGGCGCGGTAGTTTGAAAATTTGATTACAAATTTCAAATGAATGTACAGGATTCAAAATAAATCGGATTTTAGCGAAACCAAAAATATTAGGATCTAATTGAAAATATCTTTCTAAAGAATCCGAAAAATTAAAATTCCATAGTGGGAATAAAAAGTTATGCCCAGTTGAAAATTAGGAATAGTCGCTATGAAATTTTGGCCCTTAAAAATGGAAATTTTACAAACGACCTCCGTTTTCAACGAAACCACTTTTGTTGGATCCGGGATGTCAAGTTATTGCTAGATTCCAAAATTCGTAATTTTTCGAATCAATATGTGAGCGTGGCAAAGGAAAACGTGTTTTGACAGTTTAAGTCAATTTGGATCGACCAGAAAATGGCCATTTTTCAGATGGTCTTCAAATTTGACGAAATTAGTTCTGTTAAGACCGTATCGTCAACACGAAGCTAGAAATAATTTTTCGGGAATTTTTAGAGTCTGTATATGGCCCCAGTAAATTGAAACGTGCGTTCAAATTCAATATATGGATTTATATTTTGATTTTGACGGAAACTGATCGAAACAGCCGAACTGGCTCACGATACATATCCCATTGTGTTCGGAATGGGGGTAATTAGTTATGGATGATAGTCGGTGGGTCTCGTTTGGAGGTCGAAATAAAAAGTTGCTTTTTTGGGGTAATTATATATAAAATAAATAAATTAATAAACCCCCTCCCTCTCTCCTCCTTATACCAGTCAACCCCCCTGTTCTTTTTCAAAAATCGATTTAGAAAAAAAAGGATTGACGGGGGGTGGAAGCCTCCGCCGCGCCCCTCCAACGGTGGCGCCGCTGACGATCGAGCCCCCCCTCTTCTTCTCCACGCGCCTCCCTCCTCTTCTCGACCCCCCTTCCTCAAATTGAACGCCGCGAGCCCCCCTTTTTTCCACCTCCAACCGCCACCAACTGGAAGCCGCCCCCCTTGCCGCAACCCCTTCTATCGAGTCACTCCACCTCCCATTGACCTACGCCGCCTTGAGCCGTTCCCCCCTTTCCATTTTAAAGGTAAATCTTTATTTATTTTTGTTTTGTTTATTTAATTTTCTTTTCTGTTTTTATTTATAAAATAAATAAAAGTTTTGATTTTTATATAAGTGGAAAAAGATTGGATTTTGAAATGATTTTAGAATTAAAAATACGATTTTTATTGTATATAAGGATCGGATTTTTATTGTAGATGAAGAAGTGATTTTTAAATAAAATGAATGGATTTTTATTAACATAAAGATGAGATCTTTATGAATGTAAAGTTATGATTTTTAACAATATAAAGTGATGATCTTTGTTTGTTTAAAAATGTAATCTTTGTTTGTTTAAAAATATAATTTTTGCTTGTATAAAAATATGATTTTTATAATATGAATAACGGTATGAAAATATTATTTTTTAGTTAGATAAAAATATAAATTTTATCGTATGTATGTAATAATATAAAATTCGATTTTTATATATAATAAAAATATGATTTTTATATTATAGAGATAATAAAAATATGATTTTTATATTATAGAGACAATAAAAAAAAATATGATTTTTGGCTAATAGTAAAGATTATATTTTTATCATTGTAAAGGCGATATTTTCATATATGTAAAGGCGATGTTTTTATATATAGGACGGCGATATTTTTAACTATAGAAAGTCGATATTTTTATATATAGAAAGGTGGGATTTTAGTTTATGAAGCGAAATAAAAATTCGATCTTTATATAAGAAGTAGATATATAAAAATATATTTTTTATATAGAAAGAAGCGTTTTAAAATATATGAAGTAGAAACAAAAATATGGTTTTTATTTACTGGAATGAAGCGATAAAAATGTGTTTTTTATCTATGAACAGTGTGAAGAAGATTGCGTTGGAATTTCGAATAGAATCCAAACCATCGTCCTTTAAAGCACGACGGAGTGGATCCCAAAGGTGAGAACTTCTCACTTTTAATTTAATTTTCTAGTTAAAATATATACTAGGATGCAGACGGTGCTTAGCAGCACCCTACACCCGTCGTCCACAGACCACGGATGACTTGTTTTTTTGATTGATGTGTTGTGAAAATTGATTGTGTGATGTGGAATGGAATAAAATATTTTATATAGTTAAAAATATTTTATAGTTAAAGATATAATTTTTAACGTGTATATGAATAAATAAATATTTATAAACAAATCGGACGATTTGTTTATGTACACACATTTGACTGATATTGATTAGGACAATAAATTTTACACATCGCCCAACTGCACAAATAAATATGTATTTGTTGATTGAAACCCCACACGGGTATTGGGATGATATTGGACATACACTAATCCCAATAATTAGTTGTATGTCAATCGATTGGTTGACAAGTTGTGTAAGCGTTGAATATTTACATTTAATGCTTATGCAATGCACTTGGATGATGATTGTATGTGTTTGATTGTTGTTGTGTACATGTGTGTATGAAATCCATATAAATCAAATTATATGGTGATTGACTGTGTCTGATTCCAGTTAAAAAAATAAATATTTTGAAATAACGAATATTTTAAAATAATATTCAGTAAAAGATCAAAATCTGATTTTGATGTCCGATTTGGGATGGGCACGAATATATTTCAATACATAAAGCCGTGTTGATTTAATCGACGCCATTTTGACGTGAACGATATTTGTATCGATTTTATTCATTTTTATAATGAATATCGAAAAGGAAATGATTTCGAAATATAATGTTTTGAAAATATTGTCATTTATATATCAATGATATGGAATATTCAATTTTGATTTGAAATTTAATATGAAGTTGAAATCGTTTCGAAAACGAATTGAAAACGATTTATAAAATATGTTTTAAATGGAAATCAACGAAATATATATATATATATATATATATATATATATATATATATTATATAATGGCCTGAATAGAACGCGCCGCGCAGCGGCAGTTCACGAATTTCGACCATTGACTTCGAACGGACATTACGGAAGATCCGACCGTCGGATTCTCCTAAAACCGGAACCGTTGGGTTCGTATCGAAAAGAGCTTTCTAACGAATATGAGAAATTAGAAATATAACGGTTGGATTTGGAATTATGTCTAAATCAAATTTGGAAAAGGTCGTTGTAAGTGCAGTTCGATGGCCGTTTATGGAAATCGACTGTACGGGCCTTGATAAAATTGTTAAAAATAGCAATAATTTGTGTAAAATCATAATAAATGATTTGGAAAGAATTGGGATGAAAGATCCCATATTTGAAAAGATAAAAATATATTTTTATCAAAATGAACTAGTTTTGAACTAGAATTATAAATCCAATTATTTTTAAAATAAATAAAATGGATTTGAAATGGTTTTAAAAATAAACAGAATTTCCAATACATGAATTATAATAGATTTGAATCGAAATTATCATCGGAATATTTCGATGTTGGATTCGAGATTATACGGATATTGTTGTGGAAATTTGAAAGATATATTTTATATCGTTATTTCCAAAGCAATATTTGTTGGTTTCAGAATTTGATATTGAATATAAGCCGATATATTTTCTATTCAGAGCCTTGTATTTAATATCGAATGAGATTTGGGTTCGTCGTGAATGGTGTCTTCATTAACACTGTTCTTAAACCCAGTTGAGAAAAGATTAAATCTTTTAATTTAGACTTAACGAAGTATACCAATTAATTAATATTTAATTGGAATTGAATTAGAATTGATTTTTGGGTTTATAGTGAACGGTGTTTTAAATAACGTTTGTTCTTTAACCCGATAATAAATGTAATGTGAATTGGGTTTATTATGCACTGTGTTTTTAACAACATTCGTTCTTTAACCCGATTTACAGTGAAATGTGATTTGGAATTTATAAATCTTTTTTTTAAGATTTAACAGGATTTTTCCAAAATAACGATTTTCCAATTTAATATATTAAATTGGAATTGAATGGAATTCGATTGATAATAATCGAAATGAAATTCTATGGAGGAAGACTGTTAATACATATGGAATTAAAAAAGCTTTGTCGTTATTCCATTTATATTATTAGTCGAATACGGGAATTGATATCGATTATATGTTGATTTGTTTTTCCGTGAAGATTCCATAATTAATGGAATGTGATTTGGGTTTGTCGTGAACTATGTTTTAAATGACATTACTTCTTTAACCCAGTAAAAGACAGGATTACATGTCTGTCGTTGTATTTCGAACTGTATGGTTGATCTCTGCTTAATATATATCTGTTTGGTGGCGGATAATTTATTCTCTTGCTTAACACCCTTCTCTGAGACGTACGAGCTCAGAGGTTATATATCGGCATAAATCTATAGTACGGTGTAGATTGTCGATGCGACATGTTTGATTTTCCAAAGTTAAATAATCATTAATATTGATTTTTGGGAAGATTAAAACTAAGTGGAGTTTTAATGAATCTTTAATTAGATTGAAATGTGAATTGATAATTTAAATTATCAAATGTGGGAAATGATCGAGAGTGGAGTATCACCAGTTTTGCTCCAAGCGATAGTTAAATCTTCAATTAGATTTGAACGGGAAATGGTAATTAAATTAACCGATAACACCATGGTGTTAGTTATGGGGTAATAATAGTTTTGTTCCATGGGATGAATAGGTTGGGATTGGGAAATAAAATAAATGATTACTTTGATATAGTTCGCTAATCCCGACTAGTTTGGAAAACCGTAATATGGTTTGAAATGAAATTCAAAGGAAGATTAAAGAATAAATTTTAAAGAATTTATCTTTGATAAAATTAATGGGAACCTTTCCCAAAAGATGTGAATATTTAAATAAAAGAATATTCAGAATTGGAATAAGGCGTATGTGTGCTTTTATAACACTTGTTTATTATACACGCGAGTTATTCGGAAAGGCCGAGTTTATACCCATTCTGAATAACTGATTCGATGATATGTCGACGATGAAGACGATGGTTGAAGACCGGAAGTCTTCACATCGTTTGGATGATTACTGATGTCTTGATTGGGGCGTACACCCAAGCCGAGGTAATAAGTGGTGATCGTCCAGACGTTTTTGGAGATCGACGGATATGCGAGGTATAAGGTGCCTCCGGTTTCATTCAGACCCAGAACGGACTTGTAAATGGATTGTGTGTCTGACATTGGATTTTATTCTACGTAGATTGATTTCTATTAAATATATATTTGTTTGGCGGCGGAGAATTTATTCTCATGCTTAACGCCATTCTCTGAGACGTACGAGCTCAGAGGTTATATATCGATAGATATCATTCGCATGGCATGAATTGCCTGTGTGGCATGCTGAGATGCAGTGATCAAGGCTTTTGTTGAAAAGCAGAGTCCTGTGGTTGATGATCAAAGCACGGCTTTAATACAGCGTAGCTTTGTGTATTGCGTTAATTCGCGAGCCTCACACCTCGGTATGAGTTAAAAACGGGTTACGGACCGTTGGGAGAACACGACGTTTCTTTCTAGTTATGGGTGGCGTCAGCGTTTTACTAGCCCTGACATCATTGATTATTATACCTTTGTGGATGTTGGAATGTGAGGCGCCTCGGATATACCAGTCTCTTCAGAGCCAATGGATATAGGTCCGATAGGACCGGGAAACGTGTGATCAGGAATAACCAATCCTCAAATGTAACGGAGGACCGGCCCAGCCGATTCCAAGGGCTACCCAGAGTGTGTAGTCGTGGGGCATTTGCTAGAGTGTCCCGAAGCGGTGAGGAGCTTGCCCCTTGCCTTGACTCATGACGGAAATCCAATTTCCAATACGTGACATTTCGGTTTTGATTGTAGAGCCTAGTATTGGCGACATGATAGATAGTACACATGCCGCCTATGATCAATACATTTATATTTGAAGTTGTTTTCATACACTTTACACTATAATAGTATCAAAATGATTTGCTTTAAACGTACCAAGCATGTTTGGCTATTATAAGAGAAAATCCTATCCTCTGGCTTGCGTTGCATTGTGTGATGGGATCTAGGTCTTATAATAGCTTCATTTTTCCAAAAAGCATTGCGCTGTTTATTCTATGCACTAGTATTCTTGGGAGGAAACCCGTTCCATGTTATACGGCGTGGTCCCTTGAATTACTTTTTTTTAAAGTAAAGTTTTAAAATAACTGTTTTAGTTCTCACACCAGTCACATGACTGACCTGGAGTTTATTGTTATAACCTAAACTTTGGGTGCCCCTATTTCCACACGGGCAGCTTGTAGTTTTGGTTTTGCAGATTTATATTCACAGGAACCTAGTTTACAGCTGGAATGATATTCAGAAAGCTCTGTATCCGTATATTCTTCTCAGTTATGTTTTGTATTATTTTACGCTGCTATGTAATGTATTTTAACCTCTGATATTTATCAAATGTGTAATATTTATTCATACTCTGTAAATTCTTGTATTCTGATGAAATTGTTGTAATAAGCAATGAAATGTTCTTCTGTTTGTGTTCTGATTGGTCTTGTTCTCAACCCAATCCGTGCTTTCCTTCACAGGGAAGTTCGGGTCGTTTCATTCGGATTTGCCCATTTTATGCCCAATTTATATTCATTTTTTTCCAATACCAATTATGCCCCAATTTAAGTCTTTCCCAATTTCGCACGTTCGCATCTTTCAGCGTTAGGCCTAGGCTCAAAGGTAGCCTGGCTATATAAAAAAAGGGAAAGAAGGGAGAGAAAAGAATCAGAACATACATAATGACGAATCAACAATGAACCGACAGAAATAGGCAAAAAACTGAATAGATATATTATGACAAGATCAGGCATGGTTACGATATAAACATATGAGAACAGATCTAAAGAATATGTCATAATAGAACTGATTAGGCACCGATTCAAGATCCAATTTATATATACATATCAAGATTACTATTTAAATATTTAGATCTAAAGGCAACATGAACTCACGGTGAATAGATTTGAGGAAACGAATCCAAACTACTGCGAGGAACACGTTGAATTTGTTGTTGTAGACATCGTTGAATTGTTGAAGCAATTGCTGAATTTGCATAAGCTGCTTTGAATAGATTTAGGAAGAAGAAAAGCCATTTTAATCTACGTTGCAGCAGATCTCCGCCGTCGCCACCGATTTCATATGAATAAACCTAGGTTTAGGGTTCTTTTTATAGGAGTAGCGGAGTAACCAAGACCATCGAATTGGACCAGAAGCCATCAGAATCGTCCACACAAGAAAAGAAGGTTCCAGATACACGGGTGGGTCGACCCCTAGGCCGCCACCAATTTCATATGAATAAACCTAGGTTTAGGGTTCTTTTTATAGGAGTATCAGAGTAACCAAGACCATCGAATTGGATCAGAAGCCATAAGAATCATCGATATAAGAAAAGAAGGTTCCGGGTACACGGGTGAGTCGACCTCCCTTCGGGGTGTCGACCCCTAGGTCGACCCCCTTTCAGGGGTGTCGACCCATGGGTCGACCCACCCTGGATCGACTCTTGGGTCGACCCAGCGGGTCTCAGGTCGACCTCAAAATGTCGACCTTTCCAAAATTTGTGCACTGGATTTCTAGTTTTGCTGATTTTTGAATTTTGAACTTGTTTTTGAAATATATATATATATATATATATACACTCCTTATATGCATACAAACTTCAAACCTTAATAACTTCTTCATACGTTGTCCATTTTACGCAAACCAAATGTCGATTTTGGCTAGAATTTCGAGATGGACACAATGGCGCAGTCCATTTTACTTAATTCTGAATATTTAATTAAGTTTTCCTTAATTCATTGTTAACAGTGTATTTCACACTAATTATTCTTTAAATCATCCTCTTTAATGTCGTTAAAATTTCGAGGTGTTACACTATCCAAACAATTTTACTTAACCCTAACTTTATTTCATACAATCCCTATGGATCAGACTTGGTTAAGTAGTCTAACTTATTACCATGTCCATTATTGGTTTATAATGGGCCAGACCTCCTACATTAGGCCTACAACGTGTGGATGCTGGATATGTCGGTCGGGTCCGGGCTGTCTTATTCCACTGTTGGGCCTAACCTTGTGTGTTAGCCCGATTTGTATTTGCGTACTTAGACCTCCCACATTAGGTTCAACATTAGTGGCTGGTGGATATGCCGGTCGGGTCCGGCAAGACTTCCACCACTAATGTAACCTAACCTCGTGTCATAAGTAAAATTACAATTCCTAATTGCAATTACTAAATATTCTATTTTAATTAATTAATCAATTAATTAAACCTTTCCCTTTAATGCTCACTTTACCCAATAATTTGAATTATATGTCCAAGAAGGTTCTTATTCAAATTATGTCAATTATTACCCCTTTTTCCCCCGTTCCCTAATTCGCACACTCGTAAAGTTGACGATAGGCCTAGGCTAAACATTAGCCTATACATAAACGATAATAGGGAAAATAAAAGGGAATATAACTAAGTGATTATCATAATATACTTGGCAATAACATAAATTAACATGACGGACATGTAATTAATATCATAATAAGGTGAGCACGTGAACTTGTGGCATTTAATAGATTCTAATACAACTACAAACACAGTAAGATCTAAATTAGCAATTTAGATGTCTAGTTGATCTGGATCTAACATGGTGAGCACAAGGTGATAGATTTAAACCATATACTTCAGATCCAAAGATTACAATAGATATAATACTATTAAGATGGCATAATAGAATGTTTAGATCTACATGTCTAACATATCTAAGTTGATAGCAATATGTCAAGTGAAGGGTGATTCACAAAAAGGATTTGTTCTAACTAATACTACAACTGTTAAATTAACAGATCTACATTCATCACTATATAATCACAAGTCAAGATCCACATAGGCAATAGAATAACCACAATTACATTAGATCTAAGAAATAGATCATGACATGGTATAAGCATAGATTCAGAGTTTATGACATATCCAATTCATAGTCTGTTCCCAATTTAAGCCTAAAAATAACTAGAAACTCACTGTGATAGGTTTCGAGAATTGAGAAAGAATGGATCTTGGATTTGATTTGCAAAGTTTGGGCGTTGTAGAAGAAAACAGTTCCTTTTCAGTTTGCACTTCAGCAACATATAGCCTCCATAATTTCCAATGAAGAAAATAGGAGAATAGGACACATATATATAGCTGTTGAAACCATGAAAACCGACTTGCCATCTCAGCCCTGGGGGCGTCGACACCCTTGTGGGTGGGTCGACCCACAGGTCGATACCCCTTCAGGGGGTCGACCCCTAGGTCGACACCCCTCTAGGGGGTCGACCCCCTAGAGCGGGAATTTTGCCGCTCTGCCGATTTTTTCGAATTTCAAAATTTCTAGATAAAATTCTGACTCGGCCCTGACTCATGTGTATATATATATATATAATCTTTCTGCACGTATACAAACTTAAAACCTTTATAACTTCTTCATACGATGTCCGTTTTACGCAAACCAAATATGACCAGAATTTCGATACGGACGCAATGGCGCTGTCTGTTTCCCTTAATTCTGAATATAAAATTAATTAACACTTAATTTTATCCTCTTTAATGTTGTTCGAAATTCGGGGTGTTACATTCTCCCCTACTCAAAGGATTTCATCCCCGAAATCTCTGAGTTAAGAAGAATGTATCTTACCATCCACATCCATATACTCATTCATCAATCAAAGGAATCCATTGTCCTTAAAGACTTCTAATGCTTCTATGAATATATGCAGAGGTGTGTGTGTGTATATGTCCCAATACTAATGCGAAGATCAGGCAGTCTACTGATTCAATTGACCTCCTTAATGCAATGTATGTTAGTGCCATGAATCCAATATGTTTGCAAAAAAATTTATTATATCATATACAAGTTCTATATGCGTGCACACTCATTCGTTCAAATGAAACATCCATATGGTAGTTCATCCATAAAAGAAAAGAAAATGCACACACATCCATATGCAGTATGAGAGTGATTGAGCCGATCTAGTGCCTAATGTGTGTGTATATGCGTCCACAGGCAACCACGACAAACACTTGCATCCATCAATCATAACATGTCTCAAACACATGTTTACATCCATAAGATTCCTATCTAAAGGTCAAAAATACTATGGATAGGATATATTCAAATGATAGAAACAAGTACAGATAAAACTTTGGAGAAAGGAGTTTAGAACATACCCTCGAAAAGAAAAGGGTACGAAGCACAAATCTTATCTTCGGTTTCCTAAGTCGCATCCTCTGGATTATCTCCCCACTAAACCTTTAGCAACTTGATCTCTTTATTGCGTAGCTCCTTAACTTTAGATCCAAGAATACGGGTAGGGACTCACGTAACTGTCTCCTCCCGTTCCACTTCTACCTCTTCCAATATGCTCGGCTCAACAACTTCCGCAGAGTCATGCAAACATTTTCGCAGATGAAAACGTGGAAAACATTATGAACGCCGGATAAATTCTCTGGGAGCTTCACTCTGTAGGCCATTTGGCCAATCCTCTCGGTTATGGGAAATGGTCCTACAAACCTAGGTGCCAACATCCCTACTGATCCGAAGCGAACTACATTTCTCAGAGGTGATACTTTGATAATAACTTAGTCTCCCACTTCAAATTCGATGTCAGTCCTCCTCTTGTCTGCATAGGATTTCTGTCTATCTTGAGCTGTCTTCATCCCTCATCGTATAAGGTCAATCTTTTCGGACATTTCTATGACCATATCAGGCCCAAGTAACAATCTTTCTGTAGATTCCCACCAACAAGTTGGTGATCTACAGGGTCGTCCATACAATACTTCGAAGGGTGCCATGCCGATGCTGGATTGATATGTAACACCCCACCTCCACTAGGGTCACTCACAAAGGGAATGCACTAGTTTTGGTGGAGTATTACCAAGGTAAACATGCACAGAGATATCACAAGACAGAACATAAATAAAGCAGCGGTAGAAATTAAAAACCAACTTCTTATTATTTTCAAGAAAAGAGTCAAAAGCTCATATATCTAAGATACAAATTATTCCATTACATCAAGTTCCAAATAAAGAAGCATAAACTTAAGATAACAAAAGTAGATTATTCCCCATAAATAGCATAAGCAGCCATTGCATAGCCCAAGACCAAACCGTACATGAGCTGTCAGAAAGCAAGCTAAATCCAAGCTAAGAGCTAGCGTTTCCTCCCTGAGAACCTGGGGGGGGGGAACGAAAGAAAAAGAGGCGAAAGAAAAAGGGACAGTCATAAAGACTAGTAAGCCCTAGTGACTTTCAGTATGAAGACTAGTAAAGGTAACATGAAAACTGGAATTAAACATAAGGATGATAACAGAACTGGTAGGATAATTAAGATAACAAGATAAGTCAAGTCTAGCATCGCATATTCAAGGTTCGCTGCACCAACTGTACTAGTGTTCTAACCCATGTCAAGTATTAATCATGAAATGATCCCTTGGCCTTGTATCATGAAGTGACCCATTAAGGGGTCCTACGGTACGATCTACTAATCGATCGGCTCACTACAAGTCCTAGCTCGTCACGTGTCTGTGTCATACGGCCCTATCCTGAAATGTAGTTACCTGTGCTAGGTACACTATAGGGTGTATCAAGTCCTATAGTGCCAACCACCGACACGAATCAAGCACGCATAGTGCAAACCCACGGGTTCCCAATGCCTGCTTTTTCAACTCCGGACTACGTGCACGACCATAGTCCGCTTGAACCTACAATGGCGCACCTACTCAGCCATCGTTCTGGTCGCTTACAATCAGCCTAGTAATCGTGCACCACCTTGCCTAGTCCCATGGTATCGTGATACATCTAAGTGGGTTACTGCTGAAAAGGACCGCATAACTAGGGTTTCTAATGGGTTAAGTGTTGTCATTCGAATTCGTGACTTAACCCTATCCAAATCATGTATCAAGTTGGTTAAGTGTGTTCAAGCGGTTCTTGACTTAACCCAATCAAATCATCGTGTCAAGTTGGTTAAG
Source organism: Allium sativum (assembly GCA_030737875.1). Lineage (NCBI taxonomy): Eukaryota > Viridiplantae > Streptophyta > Magnoliopsida > Asparagales > Amaryllidaceae > Allium > Allium sativum. Next base: position 19,931 of record JASFAX010003616.1, read on the forward strand.
TATATTCAAGTGGTTCATGACTTAACCCTATCATGTGGCATTAATTCATTAATGCACCTCAACCTCTCACATTAGACTAACTGTTGTGGTTACTGGATTTGCTGGGCGGTTCCGGGCAGATTTACACCACAACATAGTCTAACCTCGGGTTTTACGTGCGATATGACCAACTACCCATGTTGGATCCTATTGTTTGCAGTCACTGGATTTGCCGGGCGGTTCCGGGCAAATTTACACTGCAAACTCAACCCAACCTCGAGTTGGCCATTTTCAAGTTTATCTAATTGTCATGCCCACATTCAAGTTTTCATGTCAAAATTCATGTCGAGTTTTCATGTCATATTTCATGTCAAATCGTGTCAAGTTCATGCCCATATCCAGGTTCAAGTTATAACAACGTTCATGTTCAAGTTCAAAGTCAATTCATGTTTTTACCTAGTCTACCCAAATCGTATTCCCATCGCACGTAAGCTCGAATCGATACAAATAAATATAATTAGGGAATAACATAGAAAGGGATGGGTATAAGGTGGCAAAAGTGATTACTAGCATAGCATGGTATGACTTGATAAAAGATTATAACATTACTGGCATATGGAATATTGGCCTCAAACATAAAGATTCCAAATCTAGCAAAATAAGATACTAGTCAAGATAACAGTTGTCATATGGTGATAGTATAGTCATAGTAACGATTGACATAAGGTGATAGTATAGTCATGGTAGCGATTGTCATAAGGTGATAGTCATAAAATTGTGACTAATAGCAGATTCAACATGATAATATGAGGGGGTTTTCTTTTTGATTTACAACATGAATAGGCCCCAAATCAATGTCATAGTAATATCCAAGAGTCAAGATCCAAGATGAACAAGAATGGATGTAAAACAGTCATCATACATAGGTCCAATTTCAATTTACATCATATTCATATTACATTTACAGTTTAAATCTAAAAATAACTGGGGCTTACAGATCGTGGTTCGAGAATTAGAAAAAGAGAGTCGATGTTGAATCTTTATATGCTTAGTCAAGTCCTAATAGAAATCCCCAAATCAGCAACGTAGTTTCGACGTAGAAGAAGTAGCCCCTTTCTCAAACTTTTCAACCAGAATCAGAGCAGCATAAGGTCAGAAAGAATTTTGTGTAGAGAGACTAGTGTGAGGGGTTGTATTTATAGGGTCAGGTCAACGAATGTGGACAGAAACGAGGCCAGATACATCAAAGTGAATCAAGCTTCAAAAGTGGACTCGGCCACCAGGTCGACCCCCAGGTCGACACTATGGTCTACCTGGTCCTGTGTAGGTCGACTACATAGTCGACCCCCAGGTCGACCTAGTCCTGGGCGGGAAATTTCCCGCCCATTCCATTCTGAGGTTTGAATTTTGAATTCGAATTGAACTGTTTTGAACTTGAAAACTTCTGAAAACTTCGAAAGGTCATAACTTGGTCATACAGACTCCGATTTTCGAAAACTCAGACTCGTTTCCAAGAAGAATTTCGAGACGAACGCAATGGCGTAACCCGTTTCCCTTGATTATTATTTTAAAAATTAATTCTTCCTTGATTTATGGTTATTACACGTTATAAAAACACGGGTTGTTACATTCTCCCCCCCTAAAGGATTTCGTCCCCGAAATCTCTAAGTTAGGGAGGATGTGCCCTACCATCCATCATCCATCTACTCAAAGCATCATCCATAGGAACCATTGTCCTTAAAAGATTTCTAGTGCTGTATGAACATATGCAGCAGGTGTGTGTATATGTACTTATCTAATGCAAAAGATCAGGCAGTTACTGATTCAGTGAACCTCCTTAATTCAAAATATGTTAGTGTAATGAATCCAACATGTATGCAAATTCCTAACATAATTTATAATCTCTAATTGAGTGCGCAAACATTCATTCATATGCAACATCCAAGTGATAACATAACAAGTTCCATCCATGTACAAGTATAAGCACTCATGCATATGCAACATGAAAATGTGACTGAGCCGATCTTGTGCCTAATGTGTGTCATGCATCCACTAGCAACCACTTGCAAACACTTGCAACCATTTGCAAACATCAACCATAACATGTTTCAGTCACATGTTTACATCCATATGGTTCTACCTAAGGTTCTCAAGATAAGATCGAGAAGATAACAAGACAAACGTAGGTAGTAGAAGCATGACACGAAAAAGGTTTTCAAGTTTATAGGAAAAAGAGATCGAGAATGGACCCTAAAAAAGAAATGGGTAAAGCGCGCGTATCTTCTCTTCGGTTTCCCAAGTTGCGTCTTCTTGGGCTTCACTCCACTGCACTTTAACTAGCTTGACTTCTCGATTCCTTAGCTTCTTAATCTCCGTTCCTAAGATACGAATCGGAACTCGCCTCAATGTTGCTTCTTTTTCCACTTCTACGCCTTCAAGGATGCTTGGCTCAACCACTTCGGCTGACTCATGCAAGCACTTCCGGAGATGCGAGACATGAAAGACATTGTGTACTCCATTCAGTTTCTCGGGTAAGTCTACCTTATAGGCCATCCGTCCAATCCTCTCAGTGATAGGGAACAGTCCTACGAACCTTGGTGCTAGCTTTCCAACTGCTCCAAAACGAACCACATTACGTAAGGGAGAAACTTTTATAAAGACCATATCTCCGACCTCGAACTTTAGGTCTGTCCTTCTCTGGTCCGCATAAGATTTCTGTCTATATTGGGCCGTTTTCATCCATCTTCGTATCAACTCAATCTTCTTAGAAGTGTCCCCTATCATGTCGGGCCCAAGTATAAGTCTGTCTGTCGTCTCCCACCAACAAGTTGGCGATTTGCACGGTCTTCCATACAGGGCTTCGAACGGTGCCATTCCGATGCTAGCTTGGTAACTATTGTTATATGCAAACTCCACGAGAGGAAGATGGTCTTCCCAAGTGCCACCAAAGTCAAGAATGCATAGCCTTAGGAGATCTTCTAGTACCCTATTTACCCTTTCGGTTTGTCCATCTGTCTGTGGGTGATAGGCCGTGCTTAAATTCAGTCGTGTTCCCATTGCTTCTTGCAGACTATTCCAGATCTGGCTAGTGAAAATCGGGTCACGATCACTAACTATACTAGAAGGAACTCCATGCAATCGTACTATCTCTCGAAGGTATATAGACGCTAGCCCTGATGCGGTCCTCTTGCTTTTCACCGGAATGAAGTGAGCACTTTTCGTGAGTCTATCAACTATGACCCATATGCTGGTATTACCCTTCCTTGACCTAGGCAGTCCATCCACGAAATCCATTGAGATACTCTCCCATTTCCATTGCGGAACCTCCAAAGGATGTAATAGCCCACCAGGCTTCTTCGACTCGGCCTTTACTTGTTGGCACACCATGCACTTCGAAACAAACTCTGCCACATCCTTTTTCATTCCAGCCCAAAAGAAAATGCGTTTCATATCCCTGTACATCTTATCCCCTCCGGGATGTATAGTCATCTTCGAGTGATGCGCCTCTTCGAGAACTTTCCTTACTAAGTCTCCTACTTGTGGGACACATAGTCTTCCATCGCGCCTTAGCCATCCCTTGTCATCTATGGCATAACTACTGAGGTGACTTGACGTCTCACCCCTAATCAGCTTGTCCATGATTTCGACTATTTGTGGGTCTTCCTTCTGTGAAGTCCCTACTTGATCTAGAAGTGTAGGTCTTAACTCAAGAGATGCAAACATAGTAGTCAATGACTCAACAGCAGGTGTAAAATCAAAGGTTGCTATAAACTCAAGGCTTTTCCTTTCAACAAACAAGGGGCTCAAAGTCAACCTTTTTCTACTTAGCGCGTCCGCCACCACATTACCCTTGCTAGGGGTATAAGCTATATCGAAGTCATATGATGCCAAGAACTCCATCCACCGCTGTTGTCTCAGATTCAAGTCTTTCTGTGAAAAGAGGTACTTAAGCGATTTGTGGTCGGTATACAGCTCGAACCTCTCCCCTGGAAGATAATGGCGCCAAGCTTTAAGTGCAAAAACAATCGCGGCCAACTCCAAGTCATGCGTGGGATAGTTTTCCTCATGAACTTTAAGTTGTCTGCCCCCATAGGATATTACTCTTCCGTCTTGCATTAGGACAACGTCTAATCCCGTGTCGCACGCATCTGTGTACACGGTAAACATCTTACCTCCATCGGGTAATGCCAAAACTGGAGCTGTGGTGAGGGCTCTCTTAAGTCTCTGAAAAGCAGCATCACATTCTATGTCCCATGTAAAAGCTAGGTTCTTCTTTGTTAACTTAGTAAGAGGGGCTGAAATCTTAGCGAAGTCCTTAATGAAATTCCTGTAGTAGCCTGCCAAACCGATAAAGCTCCTCACCTCCGTTGCATTCTTAGGAATTTTCCAGTCCTGTACCGCAACTACCTTTGCGGAGTCAATGGCTATGCCTTGCTCAGAAACTACATGTCCAAGGAACCGAACTTCCTTCCTCCAAAAATGGCATTTGGAGAACTTAGCCTTTAACTGGTGTGCTTTAAGTGTTTCCATGACTTCCTTGAGATGTCTAGCATGCTCTTCTTCATCTTTTGAGAAGATCAAAATATCATCCACGAAAACTACCACAAACTTGTTAAGGGACTCCCGAAACACCCTACTCATCAAATCAACAAAGTATGCGGGTGCATTCGTTAACCCAAACGGCATGATGAGCCATTCGAAGAACCCATCTGGAGTCCTAAACGCAGTTTTGTCAATGCTATCCTCAACCACTCTAAGCTGATGGAATCCTGTGGCTAGACCGAGTTGAGAGAAAACAGACGTTCCCACAAGCTGGTCAAACAAATCGTCGATTCTTGGTAGTGGGTGCCTATTTTTCTTTGTCAGCTTGTTTAACTCACGATAATCTACGCACAGACGAAGCAATCCATCCGCCTTAGTAGCGAATACCACCGGAGCACCCCATTCAGAAATGCTTTGCCTTATGAAATTTTTCTCAAGCAACTCATTTACTTGTTTACCGAGCTCTCTTCTTTTTTGTGGGGCCATGTGCCTAACGGGCAATGAAACTGGCTTGGCATTATCCACAAGATAAATTCGGAAGTCTATCTCGCGTTTAGGAGGTAACCCCCTCACTTCATCAACGACATCTAGATATTCTCGGACCACCCTTACAGATTGCAAATTATCGTCGGACGAGTCGAGGGATTCAAGATAACACAACATGACCGGACCCTTAGGGTTACAAGAAATTTCAAGGGTATTACCAAGGCGAGTCATGAGCCTCACTACCCTTTGTTCACAATCAAGAATGGCTCCATAATTGGACAGCCAATCCATACCTAGGATCAAACCGTATCCTATAAATCCGAGAACATAAGCATTACACGTGAATTCTACGCTTAAGATAGAGATCCTCAAATCCATACACATCATAGATAAATGGGCGGAGCCCCCAATTGGATTTGAAACTATAATGGGATCCTCAACCAGACTAGTACTTAGGTGCAGATTTTCAACAATATCAGAAGAAATAAAGGTATGCGATGCTGCAGAGTCAAATAAGGTTCGAACAGGAAAGTCAGAAATGTAAACAAGACTTTCTACGGAAATATTACTACCTCGGTCAAGAGCTGAAGTGGTGTTGAGAGCATGCAACTGCCCTCCATAAGGTCCTGCTCGCTGGGTCTGCCCTTGCCCTTGCTTCTTAGGGCAATCCTTGCTGATGTGTCCAGTATCTCCACAATGGAAGCATTCACCCAACTTCCTCTTCTTCTTTCTACAGTCTTTAGCTAGATGTCCAGTAATACCACAGAAGTTGCACTTCCTCGTCTCACGTGATTTGTTGTTGCTCTAGTTATTCTTGTTGTTCCCCTTCTTGAAATCAGCTTTCTTATTCTGAGTCTCATTAGGCTTAACATCCTTCTTGCTATTCTTGTCCTCCTCATGAAGTAGAGCCATATCCACCAAGCTTTTAAAGGTCGCCCCCATGGGTATATGAGTTAGGGCCAAGCTGTGTAGTGGCTCGTTCAATCCTCGAGCAAAGCGTACAGCCTTTTTCTGGGCTGTGTTGACCAACTCCAAACCGAACCGAGCAAGCTGATTAAACTTATTCACGTACTCCCTAACAGACATATCCCCTTGCTTGAGTGCTAGGAACCTCTCCATCTGAAGGTTCTCTTCTACTAACGATAAGAATTTAAGCCCAAACCTCTCTCTAAAGTCTGCCCAAGTCTCAACTGGCCTGGTAGCGTTGGTGACTTCCCACCAAAATGCAGCTTCCTCTTTCAACAACCAAACTGAACTTTCCTATGGTCCTCCATATCAAAGATAACAAACAAGTCTTCCGTCTCCTTTAGCCAGTTTTGTGCCTCAACAAAGGTTTCTGTTCCAACAAAGTTCTTGCCGCCCATTGCATTAAAGTCTTTACATATTTTGGCAAAGGCGGTACCAGGAGGAGGAGGAACTGCGGTCACTTGGGGAGGAGGAGGAGGGATGTCTGTCGTTCCCGCGTCGTTGGCCCTGGCTTCTAAGTATCTTCGGAACCATCCAGGCATGGGTATTCCCTCAGGAAGGTTAAGATCAGCCATACTGAAAAACGAAAAGAAAAAGATTCAAACGAGGAAACAAAGGGAAGTGCTAATGGCTTTTTGGGGAATAGCCTTTTTAAATATAAAACTTTTCTTGAAAAATGCTTCTTTATAAATGGTTTTGAAAATAGTTTCAGAAGGTTTTTAAAACTTTTGCCCAGCCTGGTAACCTTCTGCTCTGATACCAAATGTAACACCCCACCTCCGCTAGGGTCACTCACAAAGGGAATGCACTAGTTTTGGTGGAGTATTATCTAGGTAAACATGCATAGAGATATCACAAGGCAGAACATAAATAAAGTAGCGGTAGAAATTAAAAACCAACTTCTTATTATTTTCAAGTAAAGAGTCAAAAGCTCATATATCTAAGATACAAATTATTCCATTACATCAAGTTCCAAATAAAGAAGCATAAACATAAGATAACAAAAGTAGATTATTCCCCATAAATAGCAGAAGCAGCCATAGCATAGCCCAAGACCAAACCGTATATGAGTTGTCAGAAAGCAAGCTAAATCCAAGCTAAGAGCTAGCGTTTCCTCCCTGAGAACCTGAGGGGGAAAACGAAAGAAAAAGAGGCGAAAGAAAAAGGGTCAGTCATAAAGACTGGTAAGCCCTAGTGGCTTTCAGTATGAAAACTAGTAAAGGTAACATGATATGTGAAAACTGGAATTAAACATAAGGATGATAATAGAACTGGTAGGATAATTAAGATAACAAGATAAGTCAAGTCTAGCATCGCATATTCAAGGTTCGCTGCACCAACTGTACTAGTGTTCTAACCCATGTCAAGTATTAATCATGAAATGATCCCTTGGCCCAGTATCATGAAGTGACCCATTACGGGGTCCTACAATACGATCTACTAATTGATCGGCTCCCTACAAGTCCTAGCTCGTCATGTGTCTGTGTTATACGGCCCTATCCTGAAATGTAGTTACCTGTGCTAGGTCCACCATAGGGTGTATCAAGTCCTATGGTGCCAACCACCGACATGAATCAAGCACGCACAGTGTAAATCTACGGGTGCCCAATGCCTCCTTTTTCAACTCCGGACTACGTGCACGACCATAGACCGCCTGAACTTACAATGGCGCACCTACTCAGCCGTCGTTCTGGTCGCTTACAATCAGCCCAGTAATCGTGCCCACCCTGGCTAGTCCCAGGGTATCGTGATACATCTAAGTGGGTTACTGCTGAAAAGGACCGCGTAACTAGGGTTTCTAATGGGTTAAGTGTTGTCATTCGAATTCGTGACTTAACCCTATCCAAATCATGTATCAAGTTGGTTAAGTGTGTTCAAGCGGTTCATGACTTAACCCTATCAAATCATCGTGTCAAGTTGGTTAAGTATATTCAAGTGGTTCATGACTTAACCCTATCATGTGGCATTAACTCAATAATGCACCTCAACCTCTCACATTAGACTAACTGTTGTGGTTACTGGATTTGCCGGGCGGTTCCGGGCAGATTTACACCACAACATAGTCTAACCTCGGGTTTTACGTGTGATATGACCAACTACCCACATTGGATCCTATTGTTTGCAGTCACTAGATTTGCCGGGCGGTTCCGGGAAGATTTACACTGCAAACTCAACCCAACCCCGAGTTGGCCATTTTCAAGTTTATCTAATTGTCATGCCCACATTCAAGTTTTCATGTCAAAATTCATGTCGAGTTTTCATGTCATGTTTCATGTCAAATCGTGTCAAGTTCATGCCCATATCCAGGTTCAAGTTATAACAACGTTCATGTTCAAGTTCAAAGTCAATTCATGTTTTTATCTAGTCTACCCAAATCGTATTCCCATCGCACGTAAGCTCGAATCGATACAAATAAATCTAATTAGGGAATAACATAAAAAGGGACGGGTATAAGGTGGAAAAAGTGATTACTAACATAGCATGGTACGACTTGATAAAAGATTATAACATTACTGGCATATGGAATATTGGCCTCAAACATAAAGACTCCAAATCTGGCAAAATAAGGTACTAGTCAAGATAACAGTTGTCATAAGGTGATAGTATAGTCATAGTAACGATTGACATAAGGTGATAGTATAGTCATGGTAGCGATTGACATAAGGTGATAGTCATAAACTTGTGACTAATAGCAGATTCAACATGATAATATGAGGGGGTTTTCTTTTTGATTTACAACATGAATAGGCCCCAAAATCAATGTCATAGTAATATCCAAGAGTCAAGATCCAAGATGAACAAGAATGGATGTAAAATAGTCATCATACATAGGTCCAATTTCAATTTACATCATATTCATATTACATTTACAGTTTAAATCTAAAAATAACTGGGGCTTACAGATCGTGGTTCGAGAATTAGAAAAAGAGAGTCGATGTTGAATCTTTATATGCTTAGTCGTCCTAATAGAAATCCCTAAATCAGCAACGTAGTTTCGACGTAGAATAAGTAGCCCCTTTCTCAAACTTTTCAACCAGAATCAGAGCAGCATAAGGTCAGAAAGAATTTTGTGTAGAGAGACTAGTGTGAGGGGCTGTATTTATAGGGTCAGGTCAACGAATGTGGACAGAAACGAGGCCAGATACATCAAAGTGAATCAAGCTTCAAAAGTGGACTCGGCCACCAGGTCGACCCCCAGGTCGACACTATGGTCGACCTGGTCCTGGGAAGGTCGACTACATAGTCGACCCCCAGGTCGACCTGGTCCTGGGTGGGAAATTTCCCGCTCAGTCCATTCTGAGGTTTGAATTTTGAATTTTGAATTCGAATTGAACTGTTTTGAACTTGAAAACTTCTGAAAACTTCGAAAGGTCATAACTTGATCATACGGACTCCGATTTTCGAAAACTCGGACTCGTTTCCAAGAAGAATTTCGAGACGAACGCAATGATGTAACCCGTTTCCCTTGATTCTTATTTTAAAAATTAATTATGCCTTGATTTATGGTTATTTCACATTATAAAAACATGGGTTGTTACATGATAGCTGTTGTTATATGCGAATTCTACTAAAGGAAGATGCTCTTCCCAAGTCCCTCCGAAGTCTAGAATACACAGCCTCAAAAGATCTTCTAGAATTCTGTCCACCCTCTCCGTCTGTCCATCTGTTTGAGGATGATAAGCGGTGCTCAAACATAACTGTGTACCTAAGGCTTCTTGCAAACTCCTCCAAAATTCGCTGGTAAAGATGGGGTCATGATCGCTTACAATGCTGGATAGTACTCCATGAAGACGAATTATCTCATGAACATAAATTGCTGCCAACCATGATGCCGTCCTCTTACTCTTAACTGGAATAAAGTGAGCGCTCTTAGTGAGTCTATCTACCACAACCCAAATACTGGTGTTGCCTTTCTTCGATCTGGGCAAACCATCTATAAAGTCAATGGAGACGCTCTCCCATTTCCACCGTGGAACCTCTAATGGATGAAGCAATCCACCGGGCTTTTTCTGCTCAACTTTGACTTGCTGGCAAACCAAACATTGAGAAACAAACTTTGCCACATCTTTCTTCATCCCAGCCCAAAAGAAAACCCTCTTCATGTCTCTGTACATCTTATCACCGCCTGGATGAATGGTCATCTTAGAATGGTGGGCTTCTTCTAGGACTGCCTTTATCAAGCTTCCAGTTTGAGGAACACACAACCTTCCATCTCGTCGCAACCACCCTTTTTCATCAATGGAATATCTGCTGAGGTGAATAGAAGTCTCCCCCTACCTGAGCTTACCCATGATGTGTAAAATCTGCGGGTCATCTTAGTGCGAAGCTCCTATCTGGTCCATAAGAGTGGGTCGTATTTGTAACGATGCAAACAAATCTGGCAAAATCTCGACGGGTAGGGTCTAAAGTCAAAAGTTGAGATGAACTGCAAGCTCTTCCTCTCCACAATAAGAGGACTTAAGGCCATCCTCTGCCTACTCAGTGCGTCAGCCACCACATTACCCTTTTCAGGGGTATAAGCGATTTCAAAATCATAAGAAGCTAAGAATTTCATCCACCTTTGTTGCCTTAAATTTAGATCCTTCTATGAGAATAGATGCTTGAGAGATTTATGATCGGTATGCAGTTCGAATTTTTCTCCAAGTAGATAATGATGCCATAACTTTAGCGCAAAAACTATGGCAGCTAGCTCTAGATCGTGGGTGGGGTAGTTCTTCTCATGAACCCTCAATTTTATACCTCCATAACATACCACTTTCCTTTCTTGCATCAGAACCGCACCAATCCCTGTACCACATGCGTCGGTGTAAGCGGTAAACACTTTGCCTCCATCCAGCAAGGTCAAGACTGAGGCTGTTGTCAGAGCCCTCTTTAGTCGTTGGAAAGTAACATCACAATCTATATCCCATGAAAACGTCAAATTCTTCTTTGTCAGCCTGGTGAGTGGGGCTGATTTCTTTGCGAACACTATAATATAACTGGCATTTTATAGCGGCCTACATCCGCTATGAATAAAAACTATAGCGGCTCCATAACTGCTGTATATGAGCATGTTATAAAGAACGGCTAAATATTTATAACACTTTATTTGCCGCTATAAAAGGCATGGTTTTATAGCACAAATTTGCCGTTATGTCACTTAAAGACAATAGCTCATCCTCACCACTATTAAATATTTGAATCTCAATGAAAGTGAAAATCTTTTATAACACATTATAGCCGCTATAACATATTTATTTAATAACGGCTATATGACGCTATTAAATTAACATATTATAGTATTGCTAAAACCTTTTACAGCTCATATATGCCGCTATAAAATTCGTAGAGTTATGTATATATATATATATATATATATATATATTACATTTTAATAATAGCAATTGATATAAATCTTCAAAACAATTTAAAGAGCAATGTAAGAGCGAAAAATAATAATAATCAACAAATATAACACATATTCATGATAACAAAATAAAGTATCAGCTAATAAAAAATAATTTCAATACATAAGTTACCAAATTCAATACATATATTTTCCATTCCATATTGATGTCAATTTAAGTACACAAAAGACAAAACATAGTTCATATTTAAAGTTTTTCAAGTACCAAATGCATCACCGAGAACGTCAACTGCTCAAACTCTTTCTTTTTCCATCAAATAGTCCATGGATACTATGCAATCACCTGGTTCCAAAAAGACACGTATATAAATTCATGATAAACCCAAAGAAATAAAAAAAATAGACAAACTACAATACTACAAAATAATCTTTCCCAACAACGAAAAAAAGAAAAGATGAAAATTGGCTTAAAGGCTTAATTCTGAGTTGTAGTACTCAAAAGTGCCATGTTTATAGTTCTTCTGAAATGGCACAAATGATTTGGAGTCATTTTTGACGTCAAATGTTGTTTATAAAGATTTTGATTATTTAGCATGAGCAAGGAAAATAGTTAAAAAGTACAGTCTACATTGATAGTTATAGATTATAAACTACCTTAATTGATTTAACATTCCTGAAGTATGTTTTCTTTAGCAATAGTTGTTTGCTTCGAAAACACTTGATTCCACTTAAAGAAGTTATATAATGATGAATCATATTGTAGAAGCAAATGAGTCAGCTCCACCATAATAAAAGAGCATACCACATACTTCAGCAACAAGAGTTTACAAAATATAACAGTGTTACCCTCAAGGATCTGAGTGTGACATCCATGTCTGCCAGACCCAGCAACAATCTTACAACATCCTCATCTGATTTCCTGCATACAGTAAAATTTTGTTCATTTAAATCCTGAATTAAAAATTGTCAACCAAGTAAAATTGTCAATTTAAATACAAAGAAAAAACTTAAAGTTATTCAAAGATTTAAGTTAAGGTCATGATGGATGCTGCTTGGTCAGATTCGACATGATACGTAGTGTCATTTAACAAAATCATACGATTACATAGCAATAAGCTTTGAGCAAAGGAAGAACCTTGACACTGCACAGTAGGATAAGCTGACGAACCCCGATGACGCTGCTCTTTCGAAGCATGAATACGAAATTAAAGTTCAGTTGCTATCTACGCTAGACAGTTACATAGCAATGATAAAACAAAAGATGAGGATTGAGTTTTTATTTTAAGATACAAGAATACTAAATTCTATCACATATTTAAAGGTTAAGCACTCCAAATTAGAAGCATATATAAAACTAATAGTATTGGAACTAGTAATGCTTTTGTAAATTTTTCCACTCAGCCATAAATGAACCTTTCTTTCCTACTGGCTTAAGGACGAGACTGAAGCTGCTGTATTCAGCTTGAATGCCACTAGTATGGGGTCCAGGATGGTTTCAACACACATTTTTTTTCAAGTATCCATGACTACTCATTGCAGCGATTTCCTGATAACTAATGCACACGAGGGTATGTTGCTTTTTAAACCGTGGTTTATTTAAAATTAATTAAAGAAATGAAGTTGTATCTCAGGCTTATGTAAACTAAAATGTGATGATCAATACTATGAGTACCTGTTACTACTAATACAAATCATTCTAAACCTTGTATGTGTTATTGTTAACTTACCTACTTGTCTCTTACAGTAGTAAATTGAAAAAATGCATCTGATAAGCATAGTAAAGAAACAAAAGTTATCAATGTATAACTGTATATAACTTATGAGAACATTACACTACATTACAATGTTTACAAAATCCTATTGTCGTTTGCTTTAGTACCATAAAATAGTTATTGTTTCTAATTCTAAGTTATCTCGACTGCTTCATGAAGTTCTTTAAAGTGTTAGCTTGCATTTTCTTAACACATACAATTGGCTCATTTCAAAAAAAAGTACAACATTGGTTCTTTTGAACTACTGAGCAAAATTGCACCAATTCAGGCATTTTCTCTTCTTCTATTTGGCCCTTTCATTGATTAATATCTTAATGGCCAGTCCATTCCCAAGTATCACTTTTCTACTGAACTACCTGTAAGTTAATCATTTTTCCTTGATTATGAATCTTGTAATATTTCCCTGTAATGATCTTGTCTCTATTTCCTCTTCTAAAGGATTAAAGTTCAGATTAATCAACCATTTTATTGTACTTATGTGTTCTCACTTACAGGTATTAGGATTTATATCCACAGTTGATGCTCCAGTTTAGCAACAACATTCACTCTCATCCATTTTTTTAAAAGATGAATAATATATTTATATTCATATCCTTTTTTCAAATATGTGTATATATATATATATATATATCCCCATCTACTGGAAGGCATTCAATATTTTACTTTGCACGGCAAAGGTTGTCTTGTTGATCAATGTTGTTGATTCGCTTAACTCAAATTCGTAGAGAATGACATATAGTACTAGAAAAATTAAAGAAAACAAAGACCATATCTATACAGCCAAACCATTTGAACCATTTAAATAATATAACTGAAGTAGAAAAGAAGATGTTGATAATAATAAAATAGCAACTTCTTTTGACATGGAATAAGTATGTATTATTGGATGTAATTTAAAAGCAGTATGCTAGTATACGATATTAGTACAGTGTGTAGTTTAAGAAGAAAGAAAATGTCGAAGAAAGAAAATGTCGTATTCCACTTTTGCTTTCCTAGTTTAAAAAAAAACTACTTACTGGTAAAATTGAAATTATTCTTTATTTTTACATTTAATCTATGAAGAATTAACAATACGGGAATGTACCTTAGCTATCACTTTACTAAATTGGAAATAAATTGAAATCAGTGTGAAAAACTATGCCTATTACAACATCTGTTAGTGACGTATATGTATATGTATATCAAGAGAAGACAAATACAGTAGAAAAATGGGAAGCATGTTGTGTTTCATACGCTATTGTCACCTGCATATCTATGGTATTGTTCTCTTATAAATTCAAGTTCAAACAATGGCATTATACCCAAGACTTAAACCTCAAAAAGTGAGATAAAAAAAATTTGAATACAGTAAAGAAACTTTTTTCGGGGATAATTGGAGTGTTCATGGTTCTGACTTCGCAGTAAGCTGGTTTAATCAAATCCAAAGATGTTTCTTTAGTTGCCACCTTAATGTTTTCTACAGTTATCCTATTTTTAGAACAGTTATCTTGGACATTTTATATAACTATTTTTATAAGCTTATTTGCATTTTATATAACTTAATACACGAAGTTAATTTTTATAAGCTTATTTATATTTTATATAACTTAATATACGATGTTAACTTTTATAATCTTAATTAATTTTTATAAGCTTATTTATATTTTATATAGCTTAATACAGGGAGTTAATTTTTATAATCTTAGTTAGTTTTCACTTTAGATCTCATGTCCTAACCCCATGTTCCATGTGCCCAATTTAGTTTCATTGAATATAAGATTTTTAAGTGTTATATATGGTCATATAAAATGAAAAGCAGAGATTCACCTGCAAACATGGGACAATGAATAAATTTGAGGAAAAAGAACATATGAGCTCCAAATTTTCATATTTGACACAATGGGCAGTGAGCTAAACGTTGTAGAAATTGATAAAGCCATGATTACCTTGAATAAAAGTCAAGTAATTTGTATATCAATGTAACTGCAAACAGTACCTGCTAATAGTGCATACATAGTGGTGTCAGTTGAGAAAGTAGATGACAAAGGTAAGGCTAAACCTGTAGGAAACGAATTAAATAATAATATTACTATAACATGCATCAAAAATATTAATGAATTATAAAATATGCTACCTGATGAGGTAAGTGAGGCATGCAATAAGAAAACTACTGCGTACGACTGTGCTGGAGAAAAAGGTACTAGGCCTAGGGAAGGGGAAAAGAAATACACAGATTAGTTTTCAATAAATACATATGATCGAAGGAAAATGACATGGACAAAATGAAAGAGTTAAAGCATAAGCTGCATAATATACATGCTGTTGAAAAAAGATTGTGTAATGGAGCTGATACCGAGAACGATAGGAACACAATGAATATCAGTGAAAGTCCCCAGCAGTAACAGTAAAGGATCAAATGAATCTGGTCATTTCACGCTCTGTTCAAGAAGAAGACATGAAAATGCAGTGTATTAGGAACAATATGCATAGTTTAATTGAACTCACATAGGACTTACAGTTGATTCCTGCAATCCTTCATATGTTTTGGTCAGCCTCTTCATAGATTGATATGCTCTATTTTATTCTGATCATCCTACATATTTGCGTTGATATCTGACCATATACCTGCCTCCTCTGTTGCCATATACTTCGGTGCATATCTCTATCTAGTCTAGCTTAATCCTTCGACGATTACCTCCATCGAACTCAGACTTTGCTGTTTCATTATATTGTCAGACTGATCTTCTCATCCATTTTTTCATGCCATTAGTGCAAAATCATTAGTTTTCAATAAATACATATCTCTCACTCCTCTTACACATCCATCTATAATAATTTGGTACTGTGCTACCCAAAGTTTGTCCACAACAACAGAAAGAAGAATTCATTTGCATCATAGTTTCCAACCTATGCAATATGATAATGAGAAATAGATAAATACGATCTTTAGCCGTTAAAAGAATTTAAAAACTATATCCTATTGCTCTACGGGCCCATGCTGATATTGATGAGCCAGTGTCTTTTTTGTTACAAAAAATAAAATGTTCCTTTAATTTTCTGAAATTAATGAAATCCTAATTTGAAAAGAAGCAACTTAACACAATCTAGACAATGA
The DNA here is from genome assembly GCA_030737875.1 of Allium sativum. Lineage (NCBI taxonomy): Eukaryota > Viridiplantae > Streptophyta > Magnoliopsida > Asparagales > Amaryllidaceae > Allium > Allium sativum. The sequence continues at coordinate 36,117 of JASFAX010003616.1, forward strand.
GATTACCAAAATGACCAATTAATTCCTAGATTCCTGATATTGGATGAATACAATACATAAAGCTAAAATTACCTGCTGGATAAATACCAAACACAAAATACAAATTGCCAAAATCTTCTTGTTTTTAGAAGTAAACATCTACCGCTAATTTTGGACTTACTAACACGGCATATTGCCTTCCATTTATATGAAACAATGAAAATTGTTACTTAGGTTGTATGCTCCTTTCATAATAAACAATATTTATATAAATTGCATAACTTAATACAAATTACTTAACCTAGTATTACCGTACAACGGTAGGAAAAACCGACCGTTAGTGTTCAATACGAAATTAAAATTATTTGTTATAACATTTTTTGAGTAGTTATTATTCTAAAAATTACAGGGTAATTTAAGAGAAAATGAAAGTAACTAATAAAGTATAAATTCAATTAAACTAAATTTTACATGTAAACCAACTTGAGATAAGAATATACTATCAATGTATTGATTCGAATTAGTCACAAAAACGTACATGCATTTTTATTATATATCAAGCAAGATCAATATATTTTCAATGTTTAGTAATTTTGCAACTATAAAATGTTAAGGGAACCACTAAATAAAAAGAAAAACGAAACAAATATAAGCACTACACATATCATTATATCAGCGAATATTTAATTGAAATAAAAAAAACGCAGATTAAGATGTAATAAATAAATCCCAAACTAATAAACTAATTTATTTAAATAAATCACTTAAAAGTACCATTATCATTTTAAAAACTGAAACTACTGAAATAAAAATACTGAACATAAAACTAAATGTTGGACTTTATCTTTTTAGATATTTCTTCCAACAACAAGTTTGATTCGACTGAATAGTCGATGGTTGATTGCGACATAACATAACTTTCTTAAATTGTAGAACAAATTGGAAGAACGGGTGTGGCCGCACATTCGTATTCATGAAATTCCCCACTTGACGTCATGCCTATAGCTTCTAATCTTCCTTATACGATCTCGAACACCTATTTTTGCATAAAAGAAATTAGCGGTTAGCAAATAAGAATGTATTTTCAAAAAAGTAAGAAATTTCTGCAAATGTGCAACATACTTGTGCTTGTAAATGAGCAATGATAACTGTAAACCTTAAATTTTAAGTATGCATTATTCTCATTATGTATCCAAAAAATTATAATTAAAATATATCTTTATATTCATTTATCGAAAGAAATCAATGATTATTTGTTTGGGGACTTTGAGATAACCATAAGACCTCAAACCACGGTAAATGTGTGAAGATATAAAATCTTCAATTCAGAGTTAGACAGAAATCTAGCTCGATGTATAATGAATAATAAATTTCCTTTATCATTGTTTTTATAATTTGTCCCTTTTATACATCTTAATGTTTTTTAATTTTCGGCGACCACCATAATACATGTATCAATAATGCATTGTTCGAGAGGATAAAAGTATGACAAAATTTACTTATTTTCTATATATTCGTTTTATCTAGTCAATGGAAACCCTGACACGCTAATAATATTCACTGCTCTTGCTTCCGACAAAACAAAATTAACAAAGAGAAAGATATGCTTAACATAGAACGCATAATCTTACCAAAGCTTAATAAAGTGTATTATGTAGAACCAGAGGTGCAAAGCTGCTCCATCAATGCCACAAGTATAACAGCGAACGTCTAACATGATTGAACGGTATATCAAAGTATAATATCAAGAGGAGTAAAAATAGTCAGACATTCTACATAATGCAACATCCAAAAAAATTCCTCCTTGCAGGAACCAGAAAGGAATCAGAAACGCACATCCATAACTGCTATAATCCTCAAAGCAAAAAATAAATTGTACAACTGAACCTCATGACTGCTTGACCAAAAAATCATATAGCCACTTCAAGAAAGGAAAATTCCAAATCATGAACTTCTACAATTCACTCAAAGTTGAATGCAGTATAAATGCATTTTTCTCATACGAACACAAAAGCTATTGGCAACAAAAAAAATAGATAGAAAAATAACATGAAAGAAAGGTAGCAAGGACCGAAATAGTTTATTTGAACAAATGGAAATTAAAGTTTTATGAACCACAACTTTAGTGGCCCCAGTCATCGTTCCTAGTAGCTCAGTTATCGTTCTTGATTTCGCCATCATACCTCCTTTTCAGCTTATGATGCTTCTCAATGTATTCATCTGCTATCATTGTACTGATTTTTTTGTACAAAAAAACTAAAAAAGACGAAAAAAAATCTAAAGTAAAAAAGTGAAGAAAAATCATTTTAAAAGTATTCTTATTAATCACGATTCCAACCTTCATTTATTTTTACTTCTTCGATCTCTTTTTCCAGCCTTCCCGCCTCTGAGAGAGATTGTTGTTCAGCCTCTTTCAGTTCAGTAAACTGCACATAGTTAAATTTACATTCACAAATTTAGTTAATAAGTGTAGATTTAAAATAATCAAACAACATATTATATGTGGAACTATGAAATTTGGTGAGTCACAACCGCATCGAACTTGGGGTTGAAATCAGGTGTCCTTTTGTCAACACATTTCAACATCCTGACACCTGCCAAAGGCATTTAGAGTAACATTTGAAGTCTACAATGAAAAAGCTGAATGAGTATTTAATTATTTCACAGAATGCTCTTAAATTATTTTTAGGAAAATTTGTCTTTTTTATGCAATTATTTGTACTTTTTAGTATTTGCAATTTTTTAACTATCTATAGAATAACTGCTAATATTTACACCAAAAACTGCAGATTTCACTGCAAAAAGTTATTGACTTTTCATGAAATTCTTTTTTTAGAGAGGCCAGAAGTGGGATAACCGTGGAAATAAAAGTGTGTTTAGTTTCCACTACAATTGATTAAGTTAATGAATTGTAATAAGAAGTTAGTTGCTTAGCTAATTAAACCTATCTGCTCGGATCTGGATCTTGATTAGGATTTTGCGTCTAACTGGATTAGGTTGAGTCAAAAATATGCATTAGAAAATATCTAAACCGAACTCAATCCAAAGTTTGGTTTTTTCCTAACAAGATAACCACACTCATAGAAACACAAATTTACGTTATTCAGTTGATTTCATCCGAATCTATGAGATATATTATCATTCGCACGCGATCAAAGACTCATCAAAATCCTAACGACACTGTCATCGTCATTTTCTCTAATGATATCTATTGCATAGTGGAAATATTTATAATAGCGCAATAAACAAATGTTGACCAAACCCATAGCCATTGAAATAAAAATAAGTATGGAATTTTGATCATAAATAGAGAATACTGTCTGCAAATAGTAAAGTTTACAAAATAATATAGGTTTGATGAATAGTCCTCGCCCAAAATTTGTGTGTTGTGCTGTTGCATCTAGTTATTATCGACCAAATCAAAACACACACAAAAAAAACTAACAAAAAATACTGTCCGTTTTCCTTGTTAGTATCAATGTATTCTAATTTACACCACTTTATATCATATGCAAATAGATTATATTGGCACTAATCCTTGCAACTATTTTAATGAATCCTCCCAAAGTTTATATAGGAAGTGATTTATGAGAATCACACATTTTTACATTACAACAAAAACAGAGGTTCATGCAATTGTTTATGGTGAGATAACCCTATTTTAGAGGGTTTTTTAATTAAAGAAAGCGTTGTGTCTTTCCAAGTATCTAGCTATAACATTGCGCAGTATGCTATTACCTCATTGAACCCAACACCATAATCACAGGTGGAGTATTTTGTACACCTTTTATTCATAATTTTATTAATTTTGTTTAATCCATGGGAGAAGGAATATATTTAAAGAGGTAACCGATGACGATAGTTAAAATCTGGAGAAGAAATGTTAAAATCAAATCGGCTGCTACATTATACGAAAATTATCTAAAGTGAGTATTTACTATGTCGTAATTTCCCAAAAATGCATTTTTTGTGTATATTATATTACAATAATCATTATGATGAAAGGAGAAAACATGGTAATGTGCAAATCATATTGGCTATTACATCGAAAATAGCGTAGAAAAATATCCAAAAGTGAGCAGTTATGGTATCTTAATTTTCCAAAATTGCGTTCATAGTTTATGTTTTATTACAAAATTATTATAAAAGGAGAAAACATCGTAATGTGCAAATCATATTGGTTCTTACATCAAAAATATCATATAAAAATAATCTAAAGTGAGTATTTATGATCATTATTTCCCAAAAATGCATCTTTAGTGTATGGTTTTTTACAATTATCATTATGATAAAAAGAGAGAACATGGTAGGGCTCTTAGTTATTTACCTCAATTTAGACCAAGGGCTCTAAAAAATGTGACTTAAACGATAAAATGCTCGGTATGGGTATTTTTGACGGCATGATTTTCTCACAACATGTTTTCAAATAATTTTTGCTAAATATTAGGAAAAGCATAAACATAGTGATGTTCTTAGCTATTCATCTATTATTAGCTAAAGGACCTAAAACTATGAATTATCTAAAAAGGAACCTCGCTTGTTGGATTTGCATTTTTTTGGGTCTAAAAAATATTGATTACGATACTGAAAATATATAATAAATCCAAGGAGGAAAATTTGAGTGATGCAACACATCACATATTTTCACATAAAATTAAGCAAATCTAACCAGTTGTACAATTGCATTTTCTAACCAAAATAATCTTAACTATCCAAGAGATGTCAGAAAAAGATGTTAGAAAATCAGTCAATAATAGAAAGTTTCATTCCATATATTTTATTTGCTTATCATCTACGGGAAAGTTTTCAGGTGCTTTTAATCATTTTTACACAATTTATGGCTCTATCACCTCGCTATATTTCTTATACATTCTCGTTTTTCAGAAACCGAGTGGTTGGGATTATGTAGCTTAAATGATGCAACACATTTAGTACGACAATTCACACTTCACACACACACACACACACACACACTATACATATGTGTGTGTCAATTAATCCATAATAAAAAAGGAAACACTAATCATAATTTGTTTCATTACAAAAGTTGGTTTGTAGTGACTCTAAAAATGAAATTAATGAATACAGGTTTCTAAATGTGTTTCTTTGCATTCCTTTCCCCAAAATTTATTAAATTGTGTGATTCTTTCTTTCTAATTCTCTTGCTAAATATATAAAAATATACTAATAATTAGATAGGGAAATTGAATGGAAATCAACATTACCTATTACTACTTTTTAAACCTAGTAAGTTGCTCTTTCTATAGGTTGCATGGAGGAAAATAGAGTTAGAAGATGAACAACATGAAGATTAGGTCCCATCTACATGGAAAATGTCTATAAGTGGAAACAAAAAGTAAAGTATCATTTATTTATTCATTACTAATTAATGCTTCCTCAATATTTACATATGATGTTAGATTACCATATTTGAAGAGTCAAAAGATCCACACATTGTAAAAAGTAATATGTCATATTTAAACATCGGTATATCATGAAGACATAAGGAAATATATGTTAAGATCTTACCTCTATGTCAGTGTATGTCAAATGGGTTACCATATCGAGCAATCATTATATGTTTACATCCATGTAAAGAGAAAACAACTTTACAAATGTAAAAAGGAAAAAAGCCTCTGATGACACCCTCAGTTTCTTGTTCAGATAGTGAAGTATGCCATTCCATGTAATTTTATTTTTAACTAAACATATTTTTGTCTAAAATTATGCACTAAATCCCATAACCTGCAATCCACTTAAGTTTGAAATTTGGTTTTCATATATTAGAGAAGTATAAGGAAAATAAGTCTTGGAACATCTATTAAAATGTACATGGAGATTAAAAAATGTCTTTAAATTGGAAGGAAAATAAACTTGC
>JASFAX010003617.1:0-41972 GCA_030737875.1 Allium sativum
ATGTACGTTTAAATTTAATATATATTGATTTATATTTTAATTTTGATAAATACTGATCGAAACAGTCGAATTGGCTTACGAAACATATCCTATTGTGTTCGGAATGGGGGTATTTGGTTAGGGGTGACACTCGTTGGATTTGGTTTGGAGTTCGTGATGATTTTGAACTTTAAAATGAATTAAACATTAAATTATTAATATATATATAGTCAAACTAAGTCAAACAAAACCCTAATCTCCCAATTGCAATCTGCGCCGCTAGAAAGAAAGAACGGAGGGCCAAAGTCTTCAGAAAATCGCCCCTCTCCATCTACCAATCCGCGCCACCATTTCGAATGCTTCAAAGGGCAACTTTGATCAGCTCGACGCATTCTACACTTCCAACGGTCAAGATGGATTGTAGTTGCCAATCTCGAGGGAATTTCTGCCGGAAAACCCCGCCGTTCGTGAGCGTTTTTAGGAGACTGGAGGCGTCGGAGTTGTCGTAGTCAACGGTGAAGGGTGAGAACGACTAGGTGCTTCGGATGTGGGTTTCCGATCAAGATCCGACTGCTCCTAGGCGAGCCGCGGAGGTGATGTTTCTAGCGACGAATGGGTTGAACAATGGCTTCAGGAAATAACGAAGAACGATGGGTTTAATTCCTTAATGACCAGGATTAGTAAATAATTAGGGTAATTATTATAATTTATTTATCTTAGTTTATTTAATTATGTCAGTAAAGTAATTAACATTTAAATTATCATAACTCGTTCAAACGAGGTCAGAATTCAGCAAACCCGGAAGCGTTGGATTAACAACAATGAGCTCTACAACATGGAGTAGACCAGAACAAAAACCGGAGCAGTTGGAACTTTTCACTGAATTGAACGTCTAGTTTAATTCAGTGAAAATAATCGTTATATAACGATTTCAGTACCGACCACTGTGAGAATTCTCCTCACTAAAATTATTTTTGTACAGTTAATTATTTTGAAACTGCATGTATGAACTACTCCCCGTCGTCCACAGACCATGGGCGACCTATTTGATTGTATTGCGTTGTGGTTGTGATGTGAAAATTGAAATATATATATACAATGTGAATGAAATATATGTGAATAAAATTATATATATATACACACACACGATGTGAATGAAATGTTTATTTGTGATGTCTAAAATAATACATATATACGATGTGAATGAAATATTTACATGCGATGTCTAATATATATATATATATATATATATATATATATATATGAAAAGTGAAAATATATATATGAAAAGTGAAAATATGTATATATATTTATATGAAAAGTGAAAATAATATATATATGTAATGAAATATATATATATATTTATGAAAAGTGAAAATAATATATATATATATATATGGAATGAAAAAAATATATATATGAAAAGTGAAAATATATATATATGAAATATATATATGAAATGTGAAAAAAAAATATTTGAAATGAAAATTATATATATATGAATTGAAAATAATATATATTTGAAATGAAAATTATATATATATGGAATGTGAATAGTGTATATATATGGAATGTGAATAGTATATATATATGGAATGTGAATAACATATATATGGAATGTGGAAAAATATATATGAAGTGTGAAAATAACATATGTATGAAATAAAAAATAATATATATATATATGAAGTGTGAATGAAATAAATATTGATTAGTTAAAAATATAATTTTTAACATATATATACACTGTATAAAATTGTCGTGTATAAGGAATATTCAATTTTGATTTGAAATTGAATACAAAATTGAAATTGTTTTGAAAACGAATTTAAAACGATTTATAAAATACGTTTTAAATGGAAATCGATGAGATATATACTATATATAATATAATGGCATTAATAGAACGCGCCGCGCCGCGGCAGTTCGCGAATTTCGACCATTGACTTCGAACGGACATTACGGGAGATCCGACCGTCGGATTCTCCTAAAACCGGAACCGTTGAGTTCGTATCGAAAAGAGCTTTCTAATGAATATGAGAGATTTGAAATCTAATATTTGGATTTGGAATTATGTCCAAATCAAATTTGGAAAAGGTCGTTGTAAGTGCAGTTCGATGGCCATTTATAGAAATCGATTGTACGGGCCTTGACAAAATTATTAAAAATATCAATAACTAGTGTAAAATCATAAGAAATGATTTGGAAAGAATTGGAAAGAAAAATTCCATATTTGAAAAGATAAAAATAGATTTTTATCGAAATGAACTAGTTATGAACTAGAAAGATAATCCAATATTTTTAAATAAATGAAATGGATTGAGATGTGGTTTTAATATAACCAGAAATTTCAAATATAAGAATTGGAATGGATTTGAATCGAAACTATCTTCGGAATATTTTGATATTGGATTCCGTGATTATACGGATATTGTAGAGGAATTTGGAAGATATATAAATATCGTTATTCCAATACGATATTTGTTGATTTCATAATTTGATATTGAATATAAGCCAATATATTTTCTATTTAGAGCCTTGTATTTAATATCAAATTGGATTTTGGGTTTGTCGTGAATGGTGTCTTCATTAACACTATTCTTAAACCCCGTATGAAAAGATTAAATCTTTTATTCAGATATAATGAAGTATACCAATTAAATAATATTTAATTAAAAATGAAATGTAAATTGGGTTTGTTGCGAACTGTGTTTAAATGACATTGGTTCTTCAACCGTAAAAGCTGCATTAATTTCCAAAAAGTTGAACAATCAATAAGAAATGATTTTAGGGATAGAAACCCATTGGAGTTTGAATAAATCTTTAATTAGATTGTGAATGAATATATGGTAATAAATATATTACCAAAACGAGATTAAACCAAAAGTACTTGGTTATTGATATGGATTGGGCTAATTGATTGTTGATATTGATTCTTATTGATTGATTGACTGTGTGAATGGTGCTCGACCAGTTTATGAGCAGAACATGCTTTTACATTTAGCATTGGGTTGGGTAGAAAATATCTGTGTGCTAACATCTTGTGAAACACTTCACGATTTGACGATAAGGTGTTTAGCGATGTTGTGTTCATTTCAAATTTAATGAACGATTTCGAAATGATATTTTTCTTAAGTGAAAATAAATGTATTCCCGATTTTGGACAGGGAATGTTTTATAAAAATGTTTTATAAAACAGAAAGTATTTCGAGGGCTAAAACCTAATGATTTCGAAATGATTTTGAAATGTATTATAGTTTTACATTGTAGTTCATCACATATTCGATTAGTTGCTATTAATGATGTATCTGTTTGGTGGCGAGAATTTATTCTCCTGCTTTACACCCTGCTTTGAGACGTACGAGCTCAAAGGTTTTGTGATTAATAGTGACTAATTATATGTGCGAATTGCTGATGTGAAGTACAATATTTTGAAAGTACTTGTGATTATTATGTTGTGAAATGATTTTCCCTACTTCGGGATATGAAATGATTTGGTATCAGGCAAGAGATTCGAGTAACCTGGACGATTAAAAGTATGGGTGAGATGGGCAGTGTATGCTTCCATGCGTGGGAGCTGCATCGTCGGTGTAGCCCGCTCCATAGTGGGAGGTGCACATATATATATCGAGTTGCTTAGGTGTGTGCCCTTTGCCTTGTCTGGGGGAGCCCGATATTTGGTTGCATACTTGTTTGTATGCATTGTTATGTTTTGGAATTCACATTTCCAAACGATTTGATTTGAGATGCCGAAGTGAAATCTACGTTGTTATAGAAAGTTAGATATGTATTTCAAATGATTGGAAATGGAAATCGGGAAATAAAGTCCAAAGGAATAATTTCTGTAAATTGAATTGGATTTGGCAAATCTAGGTGTGGTGATTAATCTAAACGGTTAGATTGGGATATTGCATGTTGATTGATACATAGTAGATCTATAGATCTATATTGATTGTTGTTTATACACTGGCGTTCATGGGGGTAAACCCGTTCCGCATTAGCGGCGTGGTCCTATGATTTGTCTTATCATAATTTTATAACTGTTTAGAGTTTCTCACACCAGTCCCATGACCGACCTGTAGTTTGTGTTTCCCTTGCAAACTTGTGTGCCCCTATTTTCCACACGGGCAGTCGAGTAGTTTTATTTTGCAGATATATTGAGCAGGATTCTGGATTGAAGCTTTCAGTTGTATCCAGTGCATTTATCGTCTTCCGTTGTATTATTTTATATTTCCACTGCATTGTATTACATTCATTGTAAATAAATCTTCCGCTATATTATATTTCGATATACTATGATATTTTATATACTCTGATGTAACATTATTATGATGTTTACAAAAGTCTTTTGTTATTTGTTCTGATGTGTTGTATGCCCAGAGTTAGCGTATGTGGGATTCGGACGGTCTTGGTCGATTTAGCGATCGATTAGATCCAGGCGAAATCCGTATCGTTACACCACGATTGTTGAGTATATTCATGGTGATGAAGCTACACCGCAAACTTTGAATCGAGAAGTTGAGGAGACCTCTAGGCCATCTGTAACGCGAGATGAATTGAATGTGGCTGTGACCAGCTTGAACAAAAAAATGGATGCTACAACAAAAATGACGATGGAAAGGCTTGATGCCCTGGCTAATGCTCAAGCCAATCTTCTGCCACCGAATGCTGTAAATAATGTTGATGAAAAATAGGACTCTTAAGCCTCAGACGCTAATCGATCCCACTTCTTAGTGGAAGACAAGGGGGAGGCCGGCGTTGAGGACTCTAAGGTCAAATCCCCACAACACGAGGAGAAACGAGCAACTCAGAGCGTCGCAAGTCCCACCAAAAGGACACCTCCCAAAAGAGGTGCAAGGCATCGGGCTTGAACCGCGATCGCACCAATAAAAGCATCGATGCCAATCCTGTGGAACGAGCGAGCGACGAGAAGCGCATTGCAGATATGATCCAGCGAATAATGAAACAAAAAACTATCTGTAATGACCCGCATTTTTAGAGATATATAATTAATTTATTTAATTATATAATTGGTGATTTAGAGAAGTTAATGATCGTTTAATTAAATAATATTGAATATTTAATAAATAATTATAATATATTATAATGTCGGAATAATCAAAAATATTGGAAATACAAATATTCTGTGAACGGGGTCATCCCTAAGATGTAATCCATCTTAGAGTTGAATTATATTGACGAATATATTCAATCGACGACAGTTTGAACGTATAATTATATTATAATTAAAATCGAGCTTGAAATGGCACAGCAGTTCGTAAATTGGCGATTCGAACTTCAACTGAATGTACAGGATTCGTTTTAAGCCGGATTTCTGTGAAACAAGAAACGTGTGGAGCTGGTGGAGTATATCTTTCTAGTGGAAGAGAAAAATGGGGATTTCGTCGTATAGATTTTGATGTACGTCCAAATCAAATTTCAGAAAAAGTCGCTGTGGAATTCCTTTATAATTCGCAACGCTTTATATACGTTATAAAAGGATTTTTCAATGTAAATTGAATATCGAATCAATCTGGACTCGGAATAGCGAGTATATAATTACCCTGGAGCTGTATGGTATTCCTCAGTGAATATAGACGATAATATTTAATTTTAAATATTTAATTTAATTATATTTAAATATATTTATATATTTAAATAGGCTATTTAGAGCTTTAAAAATAGCCACTTTTGCAAACGAAGTCGGAATTCGACGAAACCAGTTTTGTTGGATCTGCAATATCAAATAGTTGCTAGATGTCAAGTTTCGTGATTTTTAGAGTCACTGTGTGGCCGTACGGATTTTTAGAGTGAAGAACATTCAGTATTTTGACAGTTAAAAATACGCTGTGTGAGCATACGGAGTCGGAATTCGACGAAACCAGTTTCGTTGGGACCGTGATGTCGAACTCTAGCAGTAGGTCCAGTTTCGTGATTTTTGGGTATTGTATGTGACCATGAGAATTTTTAAAGATAGATATAAACAGCGTTGGACTAAAGTTGAATATAAAATTCAGTATGAAAATAATATAAAACTTCCTATATAATACCCTTAAAAACCTAAAACCTAATTCCCATTCACTTTCTGGTCAAAACATTTCATTTTTCCGCCGTTGTCTCCTTACAGCGAAATGGAAAAAAATGGCAACAAAAGAAAATCAAAAGCAATTCAAATAAAAACTTATACATCCTATGACATATGTATTCGAGATCCACGGATGATTATCTTCGATTTGGGGTATGCATTGTGAAGTTCGACTGCAAATATGGGTCGCTCTTTTTAGAGCAGCGCCGGCTAGGGTTGTCGATTTGCGGTTCTCGGAGCATCAGTTCTTGGTTTTGAGGTTATTTTTGGCTTCAGGAGGTCAAACCGCGTTCGGGTACAAAGATCTGGGGTGTTCGGTGGTTTTGAAGGCGGGACTTGTTGTACATTGTCAGGCAGAGGCTCCGTGACCCACTGATGTTGAGGGGATCGAATTGTGATGTAATGGTACGGGGATTAGGAGATTGAGACGGGAAGAGAAACGGTGGATCTTGTGCGACTTCTGGTGAATCGAAGAAGGGGAAATTTGGAGGGGAGTATCGGCCATGATACAGTTGATGTGGAGTTCGGTTTCAAGGATACGGGAAGGACTTTGAGAAGAGGGATTAGCGGGTATGGGTTATAAGGAGGGAGTGGGCCGAATGTGAGAGGTAAAGGCCCAATGGTATTAAAACAAATTATGTTAGTTAATTTAATTAAATATGCGAACTTTGAAATTTGATAACTTCATCATACGATATCAGAACACAGCGAAACAAGTTGCGTTGGGACCGTATGGACGAGGGCTTCACAATGAAGCTGAATGGAAGTGGGTTGGGGCTCGTATGAATTTATTGCGAAATAAATTGTTTGATTCAAATCAAATAAACAGTTTATCGTTCTTTAATGATGAACTGCCAAAGTGACTAAATCTCACTAACTCTGAACAGTTTAAAATTTCATGTTGTATTTTAGAACTGTTAGATATTGGTTGATTGACTGTATGTTGATTGTTTGATTGAACTGCTAGTCAGTTAGTTAAATTTCTATATTGATTATGTTTAACAGAATATATCATATGGAACTGAAAGTGATGTTATCTATATTGTCTAACATCTGTGATACAGGGAAACAGGTTGGAGGAATCCGACTGGATTCCTCAACAGTTGTTTTATTGTTTTTCATATATTTTAATATATGATGTGAATTATAACCTGTTGATGATTGTGTGTGTATGGACGATATTGAACATCGTGATTTGATATGATTGAATACCATAACATACCGGAATGTAGATAAGGAAATTTTCAAAGTGATATTGAAAACAGCATATTTATAAAATGGGATATTTATAAATAAGAGATATTTATAAAATGGAATATTTATAAATAAGAAATGTTTATAAATTGGAATATTTATAAATAGGAGATATTTGAAATGGAAATAAATTCAAACATTTCTTTTTGAATGGAAAGGCCTGTGGGGCGAGTTTGGGGATTTTCCCGATGCTCCCGATACAAAGGAGGTTATGGCGAATTTTCCCGGGAATTTAAGGAGTTAGAATATTTCAAGAATAAATTTGAAAAGGAAATATTTGTAAACCATTTACAAATAGAATTGGAAAGAGAACATTTTAAAAAGGAAATCATTTTTAAAGTGTAGAACCGTTATTTTAAAAGTAAATCTTTTCAAATGAATAAAACATTGTTAAAAAGGAAATCTTTATAAAGTAAATCGAATATGGTATTCGAAGTTAGTTAATCGAATATAGACATTCGAAAGGAGATAATCGAATATGGTATTCGAAGTTAGTTAATCGAATATGGTATTCGAAGTTAGTTAATCGAATATGGTATTCGAAGTTAGTTAATCGAATATGGTATTCGAAAGTTATTTAATCGAATATGCTATTCGAAAGGGGTTAGTCAAGTCGAGTTAGCCAAATAGAGTTAACCAATTAGAGTTAATCAGTTAGAGTTAACCAGTTGGAGTTAATTAGTTAGAGTTAATCGATTAGAGTTAAAACGAACTAGAGTAAATCAAGTGTAGTTATTGGAGATAGAGTTAATCAAACATAGTTATTCAGGATAAGTTGCCATCTCGTACGACTGCTAGCGTAATTCGCAGGGCTGTAAATAGCCTACGGCGGTCGGACGTTTCCTGAGGGAGTCAGGCGTAACCATTGTGATCGCTGCGATCTAGAGTCAAGCGAATGGAGTTTAATCGAATATTAGTTATTCGATAGGAGTTAATCGAGTTGATCGAGTTGAGAAATAAGTTAAGTTAGCCAAGTTAGTCGAGCCTAGTTAATCGAATCGAACTGGTCGAACCAAGTAAGTCGAGTTAAGTTAGCCAAGTTAGTCGAGCCTAGTTAATCGAATCGAACTGGTCGAACCAAGTAAGTCGAGTTAAGTTAGCCAAGTTAGTCGAGCCTAGTTAATCGAATCGAATTGGTCGAACCAAGTAAGTCGAGTTAAGTTAGCCAAGTTAGTCGAGCCTAGTTAATCGAATCGAATTGGTCGAACCAAGTAAGTCGAGTTAGTCGAGTCAAGTTAAGTTAGTCGAGTTAAGTTCGTCGAGTTAAATAAATCGATGTTAGTTTCATCGAAAGGAGTTATCGATGTTAGTTTCATCGAAAGGAGTTATCGATGTTAGTTTCATCGAAAGGAGTTATCGATGTTAGTTTGATCGAAAGGAGTTATCGATGTTAGTTTCATCGAAGGGAGTTATCGACGTTAGTTTAATCGAAGTGAGATTTTCAAATATGAGATATTTGAAAAGGAAGAGTCATCGAATATTAGTTATTCGAAGAGAGATTATCGAATATCGTTTATTCGAGAAGGAGTTAGTCGAATATAGGTTATTCGAAGAAGAGTTAATCAAATAGAGATTTCTCGAAGAGAGTTAATCGGCAAATTCGATTATATCGAATTCGGGAAAGTACTTATACTTTCCAGTGTTTAAATAGAGATTTTTATTTATAAATAAATAAGTGTTAGGTTAATTATTCACTAATAAGAATAGAAGTTATAATTAAAGTTAGAATATTCGAAATGAGGGATTATAACGTTATCGTTATAACCAATGTTTTAAATATAGAAGTGGATTAGTAAAATTGGATCCGAGAAAGGCGTAAAGAAGTTGTTAAAGATTAAAAGATAAACTTTGACCATTTCGAAGTTATAACGTTTTTCAGTTAAGGTCTGAGAGGTAATTATACCCCAACTTGAGTGACTTCCTTCTTAACTAAGAAATGGTAAGGTTTGATCGTAAAGGAGTTTTGGAAATGTTTTCAAAACGAGAATCAGAAATGTTTTCTGATAAAAGAAAATAAGAATATTGAATATAGGGAAACAGGAGATAAGTAAATAAATGAACTGAAGAGATTTATGATAAATGATGTTTGTTCGATATAATTTCCATCTGGAAATAATATCGTTGTTTGCACACTTGTTTTTCTTCGATAGTTAACTCACAGACTATCAAAGTTTTTGACCATTTTAACGTTGTTAATATGGAGAGACCGGTTGGATTATTATCCAAAGAACCACTCTGTATTGGCATAAGCGTTGCGAATCATATATGCCAAAGTTAATTGAAGACGGAGTAAAATGCAAGGGCTGTTGTACAAGTCTTAGATAACAGTGACTAAGATGGATATACGGAATAGTGCCTTCGGTTTGTCCAGTCCCAGGACAACTTGTATGGACGAAGGTCTGACAGAGTATATCCAATGGATCGCGTAAGTTGATCTGTTCAAACGTATTCACATTTGGTGGCGGAGGAATTCGTTTCTCTTAGCTGTATACCCGTGTTATTTTTGGATAAGTCAATTTGTGATTTGGCGCGTATGACGATGTGACATTTCTAAGTGAATGAAGATGGATGTCTGACATAGTATTTCCAGACGATCACGTACATTGATTTCTTCAACTATACCAAGAGTGGAAGCGGAGAAGGAAACTTCTTTTAGCTGACACATAATGTATGGTTGTAGACGTCAATTAGTGATTCTGATGGATCTGACAATGTGGCATTCGAAGTGAATCTGATGTGATGATAAAGCGTAGCTTCTAGCCTCATCAACCGGTAAATGACAGAAATCGGGCAGGCAGCATGGCTAAGTCGGTCGCACCGAAGTAGGGTGTATAATCACCTATCTAGTGAATATTCATTTGTTTCTTAAATCTATCAATGCTGTCCCATATATATATATACGGGAACGGTTGCTGATCCCAACCGTTGGTGATGTACATTCGATACACTCAAGCAAAATGAGTGGTCGGCCATGTGTGGCTGAGTTGCAAGATGTTCTTGTTGAACTCCAGTGTATCGTTCCTAGAGTACACTGATCGGAAGGTGGTTCCATACCTTGTCATAGTTGGAAATCCATTACCCAATACGTGCTTGCGATTTTGATTGTATACTATATATGTAGAACGTGAGATGAAAGCGTTTCTGCTAGTTGATATCTATTTGTACATAGACATTATTATAATATCAAAAGGTTTTTGATATAAAGATATTTTGGATTCTCATAAGGGAAAAACCCGTTCCGTTCTGCGGCGTGGTCTTATGAGATATCATTTACTTGTTCATATACCTGTTAAACTATTTTACTCACACCAGTCCCATGACTGACCCGGAGTTTACTTTGTTGTTTTCCCTAAACTCTTGGGTGCCTAAATTTGTACGGGCAGTCAAGTAGTCGGGATTTACAGATATACTTGAAGAGCTGGAGCAGGAGGCTTCTGGATCATATAGCTATAGTTTATTTCCGCTGTGTTGTAAGTGTTGTACTCTGATAAGTGCTATTGTATACATAACTGTTATATTTCAAAGTTATGTTACCTATTATATTTATTCGTTCCGCTGTGAGGTTCGTGTTACTCTGATGTTGTGTTCTTCTTCTTCTTCTATTCTAAGTTTCTATCTTATCTATTCTCACCTTCTAATTTCTTTCATTAATTACCAGGATTTTTCGATGTTTTGGTTATCGACATCGAGCTTATGTCGATAACCAAAGTCGCCGAAAATCCGGGTCGTTACAGTTGGTATCAGAGCGTAAGTTAAGAATTACTTGGCTCTGTGGCGTGACTCGGTAGAGATAGGTTTAGTAATACCCTAGATTGAGTTTGAGTATATATATACGAGTGCGTATTTGTATTTGATATAAAAATGGTTTTATATTGTGGAGATTCATTGGCTGAGATGTTTATGAGTTCTGGTCGATAAGTTTGATCCACTGTATCGGTAGGAGTAAATAAACACTCGAATACGATGGGTCGACACGGTATGTTTTGAAAAGAGGGTAAATGAAATAATTTTACCCGAAGTATATATATTGGAAATATTATAATGTGTTGGTTGTTATTATAATCGAGTCAGATTATAAAAGTGAAACGGTTATGAAAATAACCAATCAAATTTCGTATAAGTATTACGAAGAGAATTAAATCTGAAATTTAAGTCAGAATTGAAATTAAAAACTGGAAATTCAGATAAGTGGTGAAATTGAATCTGGATTAGATATATGTGAATTTTAAAATCCTGGGAGGTTTTAAATTTGTTTTAATAAGGACATTTTGAACTAATTCAAGATGGAAGTGGTTAAGTTGGAGTTTTGAAAAGAAATATAGTATTGAACTCACTTTGATCACTGGAAAATAATTCTGATGATGGTGTACACATCATCAGTGTGATTTTCGAGTTGTAAGTGACAGATTACTACCCAAGATTTTATTTTCAAATTTGTTTTGCTAAAACAAGTGTTTAAGAATTCAAACGTTTTGAATTGGTATTATGATTTCAAATTGACTTGAAATAAAAGCCCAGGAATTTAAATTCTAGAATTTAAATTTAACTTGTTAAGTTAAGTAAAAACTGGGGTGATAAGAGAATAATCTGAAATGGTCTTGTACTGATGAGTTAAGAGTTTGAAATCTAGAATCAAACTCGAGTTGAAATAAACTTTGGCTTGGATATAAAGCGAATGGTTGAAATTGTGGATAAACATAGATTGGAGTTTTATTGGGATAACACGGGTATATGTTGAATTGATAACAGGTGAAAGTGATAGAGTTGATATACCCGACAAAAAGGTACAAGTTTATATTTGATATAAGCAGGAGATTTATGAGCCGAATTGGCAAGCCGCTTGGCTGTTTGATTTTCTTTTGGGGTGGAGATGGCCTAGAGAGGCGAGTTGGAGTTTGAGCTATTTACCAGTACAAAGGAGGTGCTGGCGAAATTTTCCGAAAATTTAAAGTGCTAGAAAATTTTCAGAATTTTTGAAAATTTTAGTTAGTCGGAATGAATAAATATTTTAGTCGATATTAATTGGTTCAGTTGAAATCAGAAATAAGGGGTAAACAAATCTTAGGAATTCCAATAGATAGGGTCGTCCTCTAACTAAGCAATTTCGAGGACGAAATTATTTTAAGTGGGGAAGAATGTAATGACCCGCATTTTTAGAGATATATAATTAATTTATTTAATTATATAATTGGTGATTTAGAGAAGTTAATGATCGTTTAATTAAATAATATTGAATATTTAATAAATAATTATAATATATTATAATGTCGAAATAATCAAAAATATTGGAAATAAAAATATTCTGTGAACGGGGTCATCCCTAAGATGTAATTCAGCTTAGAGTTGAATTATATTGACGAATATATTCAATCGACGACAGTTTGAACGTATAATTATATTATAATTAAAATCGAGCTTGAAATGGCGCTGCAGTTCGTAAATTGGCGATTCGAACTTCAACTGAATGTACAGGATTCGTTTTAAGCCGGATTTCTGTGAAACAAGAAACGTGTGGAGCTGGTGGAGTATATCTTTCTAGTGGAAGAGAAAAATGGGGATTTCGTCGTATAGATTTTGATGTACGTCCAAATCAAATTTCAGAAAAAGTCGCTGTGGAATTCCTTTATAATTCGCAACGCTTTATATACGTTATAAAAGGATTTTTCAATGTAAATTGAATATCGAATCAATCTGGACTCGGAATAGCGAGTATATAATTACCCTGGAGCTGTATGGTATTCCTCAGTGAATATAGACGATAATATTTAATTTTAAATATTTAATTTAATTATATTTAAATATATTTATATATTTAAATAGGCTATTTAGAGCTTTAAAAATAGCCACTTTTGCAAACGAAGTCGGAATTCGACGAAACCAGTTTTGTTGGATCTGCAATATCAAATAGTTGCTAGATGTCAAGTTTCGTGATTTTTAGAGTCACTGTGTGGCCGTACGGATTTTTAGAGTGAAGAACAGTCAGTATTTTGACAGTTAAAAATACGCTGTGTGAGCATACGGAGTCAGAATTCGACGAAACCAGTTTCGTTGGGACCGTAATGTCGAACTCTAGCAGTAGGTCCAGTTTCGTGATTTTTGGGTATTGTATGTGACCATGAGAATTTTTAAAGACAGATATAAACAGCGTTGGACTAAAATTGAATATAAAATTCAATATGAAAATAATATAAAACTTCCTATATAATACCCTTAAAAACCTAAAACCTAATTCCCATTCACTTTCTGGTCAAAACATTTCATTTTTCCGCCGTTGTCTCCTTACAGCGAAATGGAAAAAAATGGCAACAAAAGAAAATCAAAAGCAATTCAAATAAAAACTTGTAAATCCTATGACATATGTATTCGAGATCCACGGATGATTATCTTCGATTTGGGGTATGCATTGTGAAGTTCGACTGCAAATATGGGTCGCTCTTTTTAGAGCAGCGCCGGCTAGGGTTGTCGATTTGCGGTTCTCGGAGCATCAGTTCTTGGTTTTGAGGTTATTTTTGGCTTCAGGAGGTCAAACCGCGTTCGGGTACAAAGATCTGGGGTGTTCGGTGGTTTTGAAGGCGGGACTTGCTGTACATTATCAGGCAGAGGCTCCGTGACCCACTGATGTTGAAGGGATCGAAGTGTGATGTAATGGTACGGGGATTAGGAGATTGAGACGGGAAGAGAAACGGTGGATCTTGTGCGACTTCTGGTGAATCGAAGAAGGGGAAATTTGGAGGGGAGTATCGGCCATGATACAGTTGATGTGGAGTTCGGTTTCAAGGATACGGGAAGGACTTTGAGAAGAGGGATTAGCGGGTATGGGTTATAAGGAGGGAGTGGGCCGAATGTGAGAGGTAAAGGCCCAATGGTATTAAAAAAAATTATGTTAGTTAATTTAATTAAATATGCGAACTTTGAAATTTGATAACTTCATCATACGATATCAGAACACAGCGAAACAAGTTGCGTTGGGACCGTATGGACGAGGGCTTCACAATGAAGCTGACTGGAAGTGGATAGGGGCTCGTATGACTTTATGGCGAAATAAATTGTTTGATTCAAATCAAATAAACAGTTTATCGTTCTTTAATGATGAACTGCCAAAGTGAGTAAATCTCACTAACTCTGAACAGTTTAAAATTTCATGTTGTATTTTTAGAACTGTTAGATATTGGTTGATTGACTGTATGTTGATTGTTTGATTGAACTGCTAGTCAGTTAGTTAAATTTCTATATTGATTATGTTTAACAGAATATATCATATGGAACTGAAAGTGATGTTATCTATATTGTCTAACATCTGTGATACAGGGAAACAGGTTGGAGGAATCCGACTGGATTCCTCAACAGTTGTTTTATTGTTTTTCATATATTTTAATATATGATGTGAATTATAACCTGTTGTTGATTGTGTGTGTATGGACGATATTGAACATCGTGATTTGATATGATTGAATACCATAACATACCGGAATGTAGATAAGGAAATTTTCAAAGTGATATTGAAAACAGCATATTTATAAAATGGGATATTTATAAATAAGAGATATTTATAAAATGGAATATTTATAAATAAGAAATGTTTATAAATTGGAATATTTATAAATAGGAGATATTTGAAACGGAAATAAATTCAAACATTTCTTTTTGAATGGAAAGGCCTGTGTGGCGAGTTTGGGGATTTTCCCGATGCTCCCGATACAAAGGAGGTTATGGCGAATTTTCCCGGGAATTTAAGGAGTTAGAATATTTCAAGAATAAATTTGAAAAGGAAATATTTGTAAACCAGTTACAAATAGAATTGGAAAGAGAACATTTTAAAAAGGAAATCATTTTTAAAGTGTAGAACCGTTATTTTAAAAGTAAATCTTTTCAAATGAATAAAACGTTGTTAAAAAGGAAATCTTTATAAAGTAAATCGAATATGGTATTCGAAGTTAGTTAATCGAATATAGACATTCGAAAGGAGATAATCGAATATGGTATTCGAAGTTAGTTAATCGAATATGGTATTCGAAGTTAGTTAATCGAATATGGTATTCGAAGTTAGTTAATCGAATATGGTATTCGAAAGTTAGTTAATCTAGTATGTTATTCGAAAGGGGTTGGTCAAGTCGAGTTAGCCAAATAGAGTTAACCAGTTAGAGTTAATCAGTTAGAGTTAACCAGTTGGAGTTAATTAGTTAGAGTTAATCGATTAGAGTTAAAACGAACTGGAGTAAATCAAGTGTAGTTATTTGAGATAGAGTTTAATCAAACATAGTTATCCAGGATAAGTTGCCATCTCGTACGACTGCTAGCGTAATTCGCAGGGCTGTAAATAGCCTACGGCGGTCGGACGTTTCCTGAGGGAGTCAGGCGTAACCATTGTGATCGCTGCGATCTAGAGTCAAGCGAATGGAGTTTAATCGAATATTAGTTATTCGATAGGAGTTAATCGAGTTGATCGAGTTGAGAAATAAGTTAAGTTAGCCAAGTTAGTCGAGCCTAGTTAATCAAATCGAACTGGTCGAACCAAGTAAGTCGAGTTAAGTTAGCCAAGTTAGTCGAGCCTAGTTAATCGAATCGAACTGGTCGAACCAAGTAAGTCGAGTTAAGTTAGCCAAGTTAGTCGAGCCTAGTTAATCGAATCGAATTGGTCGAACCAAGTAAGTCGAGTTAAGTTAGCCAAGTTAGTCGAGCCTAGTTAATCGAATCGAATTGGTCGAACCAAGTAAGTCGAGTTAGTCGAGTCAAGTTAAGTTAGTCGAGTTAAGTTCGTCGAGTTAAATAAATCGATGTTAGTTTCATCGAAAGGAGTTATCGATGTTAGTTTCATCGAAAGGAGTTATCGATGTTAGTTTCATCGAAAGGAGTTATCGATGTAAGTTTCATCGAAGGGAGTTATCGACGTTAGTTTAATCGAAGAGAGATTTTCAAATATGAGATATTTGAAAAGGAAGAGTCATCGAATATTAGTTATTCGAAGAGAGATTATCGAATATCGTTTATTCGAGAAGGAGTTAGTCGAATATAGGTTATTCGAAGAAGAGTTAATCAAATAGAGATTTCTCGAAGAGAGTTAATCGGCAAATTCGATTATATCGAATTCGGGAAAGTACTTATACTTTCCAGTGTTTAAATAGAGATTTATTTATTTATAAATAAATAAGTGTTAGGTTAATTATTCACTAATAAGAATAGAAGTTA
Organism: Allium sativum; assembly: GCA_030737875.1. Classification (NCBI taxonomy): domain Eukaryota; kingdom Viridiplantae; phylum Streptophyta; class Magnoliopsida; order Asparagales; family Amaryllidaceae; genus Allium; species Allium sativum. The sequence goes on from JASFAX010003617.1 coordinate 16,505, forward strand.
TAATTAAAGTTAGAATATTCGAAAGGAGGGATTATAACGTTATCGTTATAACCAATGTTTTAAATATAGAAGTGGATTAGTAAAATTGGATCCGAGAAAGGCGTAAAGAAGTTGTTAAAGATTAAAAGATAAACTTTGACCATTTCGAAGTTATAACGTTGTTCAGTTAATGTCTGAGAGGTAATTATACCCCAACTTGAGTGACTTCCTTCTTAACTAAGAAATGGTAAGGTTTGATCGTAAAGGAGTTTTGGAAATGTTTTCAAAACGAGAATCAGAAATGTTTTCTGATAAAAGAAAATAAGAATATTGAATATAGGGAAACAGGAGATAAGTAAATAAATGAACTGAAGAGATTTATGATAAATGATGTTTGTTCGATATAATTTCCATCTGGAAATAATATCGTTGTTTGCACACTTGTTTTTCTTCGATAGTTAACTCACAGACTATCAAAGTTTTTGACCATTTTAACGTTGTTAATATGGAGAGACCGGTTGGATTATTATCCAAAGAACCACTCTGTATTGGCATAAGCGTTGCGAATCATATATGCCAAAGTTAATTGAAGACGGAGTAAAATGCAAGGGCTGTTGTATAAGTCTTAGATAACAGTGACTAAGATGGATATACGGAATAGTGCCTTCGGTTTGTCCAGTCCCAGGACAACTTGTATGGACGAAGGTCTGACAGAGTATATCCAATGGATCGTGTAAGTTGATCTGTTCAAATGTATTCACGTTTGGTGGCGGAGGAATTCGTTTCTCTTAGCTGTATACCCGTGTTATTTTTGGATAAGTCAATTTGTGATTTGGCGGGTATGACGATGTGACATTTCTAAGTGAATGAAGATGGATGTCTGACATAGTATTTCCAGACGATCACGTACATTGATTTCTTCAACTATACCAAGAGTGGAAGCGGAGAAGGAAACTTCTTTTAGCTGACACGTAATGTATGGTTGTAGACGTCAATTAGTGATTCTGATGGATCTGACAATGTGGCATTCGAAGTGAATCTGATGTGATGATAAAGCGTAGCTTCTAGCCTCATCAACCGGTAAATGACAGAAATCGAGCAGGCAGCATGGCTAAGTCGGTCGCACCGAAGTAGGGTGTATAATCACCTATCTAGTGAATATTCATTTGTTTCTTAAATCTATCAATGTTGTCCCATATATATATACGGGAACGGTTGCTGATCCCAACCGTTGGTGATGTACATTCGATACACTCAAGCGAAATGAGTGGTCGGCCATGTGTGGCTGAGTTGCAAGATGTTCTTGTTGAACTCCAGTGTATCGTTCCTAGAGTACACTGATCGGAAGGTGGTTCCATACCTTGTCATAGTTGGAAATCCATTACCCAATACGTGCTTACGATTTTGATTGTATACTATATATGTAGAACGTGAGATGAAAGTGTTTCTGCTAGTTGATATCTATTTGTACATAGACATTATTATAATATCAAAAGGTTTTTGATATAAAGATATTTTGGATTCTCATAAGGGAAAAACCCGTTCCGTTCTGCGTCGTGGTCTTATGAGATATCATTTACTTGTTCATATACTTGTTAAACTATTTTACTCACACCAGTCCCATGACTAACCCGGAGTTTACTTTGTTGTTTTCCCTAAACTCTTGGGTGCCTAAATTTGTACGGGCAGTCAAGTAGTCGGGATTTACAGATATACTTGAAGAGCTGGAGCAGGAGGCTTCTGGATCATATAGCTATAGTTTATTTCCGTTGTGTTGTAAGTGTTGTACTCTGATAAGTGCTATTGTATACATAACTGTTATATTTCAAAGTTATGTTACCTATTATAAGTTATTCGTTCCGCTGTGAGGTTCGTGTTACTCTGATGTTGTGTTCTTCTTCTTCTTCTATTCTAAGTTTCTATCTTATCTATTCTCACCTTCTAATTTCTTTCATTAATTATCAGGATTTTTCGATGTTTTGGTTATCGACATCGAGCTTATGTCGATAACCAAAGTCGCCGAAAATCCGGGTCGTTACACTATCCGAGAGGATGAAAAGAAAGAATGGAAATTTTCACCCAGTAAAACCCGTTTACAGAAAAAATCCGTCATGTGAAGTTTTCCTAAGAAATTCACACCCCAGATGAAAGCACCTTATGGTGGAATTGGAGACCCAAACATCTTCCTATTCAACTATGATTAACACATGAATGGAGCTAGGGAAACTGATGAGATAAAATGCTTGGACTTTCCTGTATGCCTAGAAGGTGTGGCTTCACCATAGTTCACTAGACTTCCACCTAAATGCATTGATCAATTTGCTGATTTGGCGAGAAGATTTCAAAAGCAGTTCCGTCTCCAAACAACCAAAGCAACGAATGTGATGTCACTCAGCGAGATGGAACAGATGCCTGGAGAAACCATCAAAGATTTTCTCACATGATTCCACGTTGCGGCGGCCGAAGTCATAGATTTGAAAACTTGGTACTTATTGGCAGCCCTAAAGGGTGTTATTGATAAGAAATCGGAATTTGGGAAATGGATCAAGATGAAGAAAACCAAAACTCTAAAGAATTCTATAAGAAAGCCAAAGAATATATGAGCGTGGAAGATGATGCGCTGAATGTTCAGAAGGTCATAGAAAGTAGTACCACCAAAGAAGGGAAAGGCAATGGGTTCCAAACTGACTAGAAAAATGACTCTGGGCAGAAGAGATGAAGTGATGAGTAGGATAGCAAAGCCTATAAAAAGACGCGACTCTACAAGCATTCAGAATTGACTCTCTTAAATGAAACCCCAGAGGGGATCTACTTCTCCACAAAGGATTCGGGCATCTTTTCTCAAATGAAACCTTAGAAGATTACTGAGCAGCAAGCCTACTCCGGCAATTTTTGCCAATTTGATAATCAACCAGGGCATAGCACTAACAAATGTCGACACCTGAAAAGTTTGATTGAAGAGCTCATCAGAAATAATAAGCTTCAAAAATATGTGAAGAATCCTCAAAACGCTCTAACTGTCCAGGGACAGAATAATACCGCCAATCAATCCGGTTCTAGTGAGAAAGCTCAAGCACCCATCGATTCAGGACTAGTAATCAACATGATTTTTGGAGGGCTCCACCCTGCTGGAAGCAGTTGGCAGATATGAAAAGGTATGCTAACGAGCTGAAAGGTGTCTCAAAAGAAGAAAGACTTGGGGAAGAATGCGGAGGTTCCACCCCGCATTCACGAACTCCTCTTATAGCAATTAAGGAACATTCCCTGCACTGGCGAATATAGTGAAGCGTAAAAGGAAATCGATCCTAGAAAAGCAAGTGCAGAGGATGAAAGAGCGGTCCCGGCTAAGATAACAATTCCTATAGCTGTTAATCCGAAGGATCCAAACCGTATGTTGAATATAGGATATCGTTGAGCCCCGAATTGAAGAGTCAACTGATTATCTTTTTAAAAGCTAATTTGGACGTGTTTGCATGGAACCATTCTAACATGAGCGGCATATCTCCAGATGTTGCAGTTCATAAACTTAATATTAATCCACATGTTCCATCCATCAAACAGAAAAGAAGGACCTAGGGGACGGAAAGATCAAAGGCCTTGAAGGAGGAAGCTAACAGGCTAATGGAGAACAACTTCATCAGGGAATCTACCTACCCAAACTGGGATTCCAATCCTGTACTTGTAAAGAAAGCAAACGACAAATGGCGAGTCTACGTAGACTATTCAGATCTTAATAAATCTTGTCCAAAGGATAGTTTCCCTCTTCCCAAAATAGATCAATTAATGGATTCCACGGCTGGGCATGAGTTGGTGTCTTTTATGGATGCATACTCTGGCTACAATCAAATCATGATGTACGGACTAGATCAAGAGGACACAAGTTTTATCACTGATCTCGACCTATATTGCTACAAAGTGATGCCATTTGGCCTATAGAACGCAGGGGCGACTTACTAGCGATTGGTAAATTCTATGTTCAAAAAACGAATTGGCAGGACCATATGGAAGTCTATGTCGACGATATCTTGGTAAAATAAAGAAGGGCAATTGATCATTTGGAGGATTTAGACCAAATCTTTGATATCCTACGCCGACATGGTATGAAAAATGTTCCTTCGGGGTCGGTTCGGGAAAGTTCCTAGGATTTATGGTCAATGCTATGGGCATAGAAGTCAATCCAGCAAAAATAACAGCCTTCTGGGAAATGCGAGCCCCAAGAAACAAGAAAGTGCTTCAAAGTTTAAATGGAAAAATCGCAGCTTTGAATCGCTTCATATCCAGGGCAACAGATATATGTCTTCCCTTCTTCGATGCCATTAGGAAAGGAAAGAAAGAGATACAATAGACTTCTGAATGCCAGAAAGCTTTCGAAGAACTATTCCAACACATGGCGACACCGCCAATGTTGTCGAAGCCTAGTGATGGAGAAGATTTATTTGTATATCTGGCAGTATCCACCCATGCCCTAAGCGCAGCAATGGTAAGGGAGGATTCAAAGGTTCAGAGACCGGTTTATTACGTCAGTAAGAGATTATCCAGGATAGAACTGAACTACCCAAAACTCGAGAAGCTCGCTTATTGTCTACTTTTCACATCAAAGAAGCTTCAACACTACTTCCAGGCTCACCCTATTAAGATCCTCACAGACCAACCTTTGAGGCGGGTGTTGTTTCGACTAGAGACTTCTGGAAGGTTATCAAAGTGGAATATTGAGCTTAATCAGTATGACATTACATACCATCCCCGAAAAGCAATTAACGGATAAGTACTTACAGATTTCATCGCAGAATTTACCGACCGAGGAGATATAAAAGAGGAGCCTGACACTGAAACCAACATCCAATGGAAATTATTCATTGATGGAGCATCAAAGATTACTGATTTGGGTTAGGGGTAGTCCTAGAAACCCCTGAAGGAAGATCTGTATGCTATGCGCTAAGACTAGAATTTCCATCCACAAATAACGAAGTTGAATATGAAGCCCTCATTGCAGGAATAAGACTAGCAAGAGAATTACAGTTAAAAAACATACAAATCTTCAGTGACTCCCAACTAGTGATGTGTCAGATCCAGGGAGAGTTCCAGACCAAAATGGGTAACTTACTGACTTATCTAACCAAGGCCTTGGAACTACTAGAGAGCTTCGAGCATTATACCATATCCCACATTCCGAGAGAAGAAAATACCAAAGTGGATTCACTAGCGAAGTATGCAAGCACAGCAGGTGCACAACTTATATAATTAGTCCCAGTGGAGGTCCTCTCCATACCTAGCACGGAACAAATTGAGATGGATTGGGTCATGGAGGTGGATAATGAGCCAGACTCGTGGTTGACACCAATCAAAGAGTACCTTGTGACCGGTGCACTCCCGGTAGAAGTTAAGAAGCAAAGGAAAATCTTACGAAAAGCCCCTATGTATCTCGTTCAGGATGGACGGCTATACAGAAGAGGATTCTCTACACCCTTACTTCGTTGTGTCACCAAAAAGGAGTCGAAGCAATCATGACATAATTACATAAGGGTGAATGCGGAGGTCATATTGGTGGCCAGACATTGGCCAAGAAAAATCTGCAATATGGTTAATTCTGGCAAGACATAAATAAGGATTTCGTAACATATAACAAAAAATGCGATAGATGTCAGAGGTTTGCAAAAATTCCATGGATGCCGTCAACAGTTATAACCCAGATGCTCAGCCCATGGCCATTCGCCATCTAGGGCATCGGTCTTATAGGAGCATTCCTACCGCGAAATCTGGTTTTAAATATTTCATTATTGCTGTTGATTATTTTACAAAATTGGCTGAAGCAGAACCACTGGCAAATATAACCTCAAAGAAAGTTATTAACTTTGTCTTGAGAAATATCATTTTCATGTTCGGAGTTGCCACAAAAAATAATCACAGACAATGGAACCCAATTTGAGAGCGAAGAATTCCAAAATTTATGTGCCAAGTATAAAATCCAGAAAAGTTTTTCCGCAGTTGCCCATCCCTAAACAAATGGGCAAGTGGAAGCAGTAAACAAGATCATTAAATCAACCATCAAGAAGCGACTGGAGAAATCCAAAGGTGGTTGGGCAGATGACCTTCCACTAGCACTACGAGCATATCGTACCACTCATAAAATTGCGACTAGGCACACTCCCTTTTCCTTATCTTTTTGCTCTGAAGCCATGATCCCTGTGGAATCGGAAGTTCCCACCCATAGGAGGTTTTACTTCAACCAGGAGGAAAATGAGAGGCTACAACTTGAGGCCCTCGACCAACTCAAGGAAAAAAGAAAGGAAGCAAAACTCAGGGTGGCTGCACATCAGAGAAGGGTGGCTAGACATTTCAATTCAAAAGCCAGACACAGGACTTTCGAGATCGGAAACCTTGTGTTGAAGAAAGTAATGATCGGAACCAGAGGTTTTGGACCAAATTGGGAAGGGCCCTATGTTATAAACCAAAAACTTCGGGATGGTACTTTCAAATTGACCACCATAGATGGAGTCCAGATACCTCGAGCTTGTAATAGCGAGCGCATCCGCCGTTAGTTTCTATAATGCATTGTTCAAATCTATTCTAAAAGTTGTGAATATCTGCAAAAAACATCGCATTCGAACTATGTACATAAAAAATGAGTGAGAAACTCTATTTGGTTACACGAATCATATATTTGCAAACTTCTGCTAAAAGATGACTTCTTTATGCAGGCGAACTATAACTCTCTCAAAATCCAACCATAGTTGGAGACTTCCCAAGCGTATCCCAGCAGGAACAATTCAATAAACATTGAGTGCCAGAGCTTCATTCAAACTAAGAAATGAGTGGGTGACAAATTGGAAAGCTGCATCTTTCATTGCAAAAACGCCAAATCCTCAGTAAGAATCTAGCAAAAGAATTGGTCACAAACTGCGAAAATAATGCAAAGGTGGAAACATCCAAATTTGTCCTACGGATATAAGATTGCCAATCCCGAAAGAGGCATCTTGCTAGGTGCAGGACACGATTTCTTCAAATCGAACTAAAACTCGATAAGTTGAACTAGTGTCCACCTCACAGGATGAAGCATAAAGTCGGAAGGACCGACAAAACCTAGGCCGGAAGTACTAGTCCTAGTGCCGGAAGGACCGGCAAAAAAGCTGGAAGGACTAACAAACTTAGGTTGGAAGCACCGATCCTAGTGCCGAAAGGACCGGAAAACATGCTGGAAGGACCAGCGCAAATAGAAATCCTAGCCGAAAGGGGGTAATAGATATCCTAGCCGAAAGGGGGTAATAGAAATCCTAGCCAAAAGGGGGTATCTAATTTAGGTCTTTTTTTATTCCGAAATAACCAAATCAAACAGGACCAAAATTGGATCGAAACTTAAAACTCAAGTCCTCCCCTGGGGGCACGTACTCAAAACCAGTCTCCGAAGGACTTGGGTCACCGAGTTAGAGAGATATGGGGTTGAATACATTCTAATAAATAACAATAATATGCATATATATATATATATATATATACGAATATGTGTTTAACCAAGTCTCCGAAGGACTCGGGTCACTGAGTTAGCGAGAAATATGGTTAAATACATCAGAAACCAAAAACATGCATTCAAACTAAATCTCCGAAGGACTCGGGTCAATGAGTTAGTGAGAAAAAGATTAAATACATCATAAAATTTATAACCCTCTTTAGAGGGCATGCATTCAAGACCAAAGTCCGAAGGACTTGGGTAACTAGATTAGAGAACGTAAGATTGAACGCACGCTGACCAAAAAGAAAGAAAAGTGGCATATGATCAATTAACTAAATTTTAAGAAGTTGATCGCTTTCAATCTAACAAAATTACAGCAAACTATTATAACACCAAAAAGCGAGTCGGTAGCGTTAAGGTTACACACCATAAGCACGATACTAACGCACAGTCGTCAAAGAAAATTGTAATGCAAGTGCTATCAAACAGGATGAAAAACCACGGAGTAACAAACAAGAGCATCATCTCATACTAACTAAACAGAGAACAGAAGCATTACAACATCACAAGCCATTCACAAGGTCACCAAAACACCAAAATAAGCACAAGTCACGATGCAGACCAACATAAAGTTAAATGCAAGGATCTACACCCTCTTATACAACCGATCTAAAAGCATAATTCGCAAAAGAAACGACCAAAGGCTAGATAGAAAAGCTACAGATACTTGTTCTTCCTGGGCCTGCCAACCTTCCTTTAACCTGAGTAGAGCGGGATGGAGGTTCATCAACCAAGGACTCTTTGTGCTTTGAAACTGCCAACTTAACATCTCCCGAGGCAAAAGAATCAACCACACTATCCCTAGATCTAAGAGCTTGGATCAATTTCACCCTGTCATCCTCTAGGGCGGAGATATGCTCGAGATTATCCCTATGAAGCTTTTGAAGATTGCAGGCCAGAGTGTGCCAACCACTCATTTGTTTTGCAGAATGATCTTTCAACAGATCCATCTGCTTCCCAAACTGATACATAGCAGTCTCAAAACGGGCAAACATCTGACCCTTCGCAGCAATCATATCATAAGAAAGAGTTTAATGATCAGACGAAGATATGTCCACATTAGAAGACACTCCTTGCAAACTCCAGCCTTTGAGTCGTTTAGCAAGCTTGGGATTGCATGGCCCAGGGGCATAGCGTGGCTTATTAATGATTATTTGAAATTCTATATAAGCAAGAGGAGAGTTTGCAGACAGTTGACCAGTCGATTGAACATCAGTTATCTTAACATCCAATTAAAAAAAACCTTTCCAACCGACGTCGCTCTGGAGACGAATCCATCCTGTATAAGCGAACTATTGAATGGCTATGCAATTCAGGGAGTTAAAGGGTCAGTCAAGATTAAACAAGTAATGCAACCAAAAATAGAACTGCAAACAGCCGATCCCTCTGACCTCGGTCATGCAAAACAAGTCCATGTTATTCTCGCATGATTCAATCAAAACGGTTGCTCATGTTTAACCAAGACAGGGCCATTTTAAAAAAAATGAAGAAGAAGGGGGGAGGGAAACAACCCTCTGTCAAACGCACTTGGGCGACCATAGGAGTCAAACCTGAAGTGTGGATCATAGTGAAAATATCAAGGACGCATGGTTTAAGCATTTCGTCAAACATCATGTGTGTGAAACAGATAACAGGGAACAAATTATTGGCACATGGTCATAAGGATAGGAATTGTGCAAGATGTTAACTTATCTTAAGCATTTTATCAAGCATATCATGTGTACGAAGCTTAGAACCAGAAGAAAAAGGAATATCGGAGTTAAGAGTTCTCAGACAAGTGCATGCACAGAACAACCCAGATCTTCCAAATTTTTTGACTATTATCATCACGAAAGATCAACAACAACACAGATCGTATCTAATGATCATAAGGGTTTCGGAAAGCAGTCCAAGAAAGCATAAAAAGAACTCATTTCCTATTAAAGCGTATATTATCAATTCAGAAGAGATACAAGCATAAAGAAGAATGACAAACCTGCGCTTCATGGATTGATGATAGGAAGGAGTACGGGGTTTTTGACCGAAAGGAAGTCAAAGTAGAAATTAGTGATTTTTTGGAAAATGAAGTAGCTGTTATCGATGTGATTTCTATCTGGGAAATAGAAGTGAATTACAGAGAGAATTAAGGAAACGGCGGGGAAGATTAAAAGACACGCATCTAGATCATTCTCTCCATGTCATCTCAATACTCGATTGCACAAGTACAAGTGGCCCATCAGGTCCAGTTGGCTTGCCCACATCCCCATGATTTGATCGGTCATAAAGATACTTCGACTCAAGGGAAATAATGTGAGTGGCTCAGGCCTTTCGCTCACAAGAAGCCTTTCGCTCATGGGAAGGAACGATCCCATATATCTTTACCTTAACAATCCTAAGCTCTGCGCGATCATTCCTTGTTAAACCAGATTTAATCCACCAAACTATGTTATGATCAGTTATTTCGAAGCCTGTAATTTTTTGCAAAATAAAAATTACAAACTTCGATGGGAAAATGTCTATCCCTTATACTGCGGGTCTATTAAATTTGGGTAAGAACTACGGGTCAAGCGTCATTGGGGTTGGTCGTGCATAGCCTACTCCAATCCAGTACACCCAGACAGTTTGTGAAGAGTAAGGAACGATCACACAGAACAAAGTTCAAGCGCCAACCTAAGATTAAGCACGACAAGGAAGGTCACATACATCAGAACAGGTTGGGCCGTCCGCTCAACGCAGTCAGGATTGGTCATACAGCATAATACAATCATACAGAGGGGTTGTGCACACAAAGCCAGCTCAAGAATGGTACTGCCCAAGGATGGTGAGACTCGTACATCCTGCAAGGATCGTCCATATTAAGGAAGTCGCTCATTCTTGTACCAAAGAAATCGGTCGTACAAGACGAAGAGAAGAATTGGCTCCGGTCACATGTTCCATTCTACAGTCATTCGTCCACACTATCCTGATCAACCGTACGTAGCGAATCGCACGTATATCCCATGTCCGTCCATGGATCGCAACCTCAGTTGCTCACTCATTCCTCAATCAGTCACTAATGCTACAATCATATGCTACCTACTGATCCGACAGATATCAACTCCATAACGATAGCGCATATACAAGCTTTGATCGGTCGCCCGTCTACCATCAGATGCAGATGTTCCAACCGATAGTGTATGCTAGTCAATTACAAAAGGCTTAACATGATGATCTAGTCGGTCGTTCTTATACTAACTAAGAAGCTTTGACAAGCCGCCTATAAGCTCATCAACTGTCCGCCCATTCATTGTATTCAAACCTATGCAGTCGCTCGCACCTATACAACCGCTCGCTCCCATAAAGTCGCTCGTACAGGACAGCTGAATACAGCTACCGATAGATTGGCTACAACTAGGCGGTGGCATTTTCGTAATTAATAAGAGAACGACCCCTAGCCTGCATATATGGATTTCATCTCATTTCTTCAGAGGAGTCCACCTATGAATAGGCCATGACTTCCACCATAAAGGGGATGGACTCCTGGCCACCACGAAGTGCTGCTGAATTCTTTCCCCCACCATTCCTTAGCATTTCAACCATCATCATCATCTCCACTTGAAGATCATACATCCATTTGACCATGGCATCCATTAGGATCATCTAAGTGGAAAAGAGATTGAAGATTCTCCTTCGTTCTCCTCTCAAACAAAGACATCCTCCTTCACCATCACTCATCCGTCCTTCTTCTCTACAAACTTCACCATTTCTCTACTGAATTCCACGAATTCAAGTAAGATTTGTATGCGAGAGTGAAAACATGTTGAAAGAATGAGAGGATGTATGAACAAAGAGAGTTTATATGCTTTGTAATCGTTATCATGATAATGCAAACTACCTTTACAGTGGATATAGGCCTAGCCTAGGGCCGAACCACTCTAAAAACCTTGTTTCCATTTTACTTTCCTCACATTTTGACTTTCAACTTTTGTTGAATGCAGCTCCATTTACTTTCTAACCATGTTGTGAAGTACGATTTTCGTACCCTTGGTGTTTGAGACATTTTTTGGTGAAAACAAATAGCAAACGAAAAATCATTACAAATGTCATCCTATCACTATTTACCTCCTACAAACCGAAACTATTTCACCAAACCATTACATGAAAACACATACCTCCATCTACAAACGCACAAACCACATACACCTAAAATAAAATCAATCCAGACTCTCACCATCCCTTTTTTTCCTTTTTTTTCCTTTTTTTTAACATAAAAGACTACATTAACGAAATCACATCAAAACACTCACAAACCATATAGCTGCAAAGGAACAGTACAACATATGACATACAAATAGGGTTCATACACCGCTTTCAAGCCCAATAGCACATCAGAGCTCACCACTGACCATCAACCTTCCAGCGACAGGTAGAGACAAAAGCAACAAGGTTGCTTCATTGCTAAATAACTTAAAACTCCAACTTGGCAAGGAAGAACACTGGTGACAACGCCATTTGACAGCAACAACCGATCACAAAAAAAAACTTCAACCATATTACATCATCCTATACGAATTCCAGCTCCACTTCACATAAAGCATAATCAAGTTTTCCAGCGCCTCCATCATCCAAAAACTGATCAAATACCACAAATTCCTTCCACCCTTCGAACAACAAAATTAGAATATCAACAGCCCCACCTGAACATATAAATATCACCTCTATCAGCTTCCGTCCACCGCAATTTAGATAGCAATCCGAAACACCATCTTATTTGATTTGAATGCGAATCAAATTTCTGCGAACTCCCCACTGCCACAGACTCACAAAAAAAATGACCAGACCCACAACTTTAAACAACCGCAACCATTCATTACCAATCCCATTCTTCACACGCAATTCACCAAACCCACGCTTATTTCTTATAGAAGCACACACAGCCCCCTTTCTTCCATTTCTTCTGATCGGATCCTGACTAAATCAATTCGAGTTGGTTATCTTGATGGACAAGTGAAATGTGGTTTTAGAGATTTGGTTTCAGCTTCAGATTTTTCATTTTCGAAAGGATCAAATCAAATTTGGTTTGATGTTCGGAGGTAAAAACAAACGAAAGAAGAGAAAAAAACTCACTTCAAATCTTCTAATTCTCTCTCTCCTTCTCTAACCTGACTCTAATACCATGTTAGAATTTGATATAAAGAGGAGAGAGATATTAGATGGTAAAACAATTAGAAGGCTACATTTTTATTGATTACTTGATTGATATTACAAAAGATGTTTGATTGATTTACAATGTTAAACCTTGCATCCGTTTATAGATGGCTTATCCTTATCTAAAAGAGAATTCTAAATGGGAATATTCTATAGCATATTTATGTCAATTATAATAAATAATTCTATACCAAATATTGACCCAAATCAATACGATACCAAATATAACCCCAAATTAATGCAATACCAAATAAAGGAAACATATATTTATCCTTATCTCTAACATATTTTTAATTCTATAGCATATTCCCTGGCATAATCTCTAACGCTGTACATATCCTTCCGGGTTCATCATATATATTTCTTCCTACAAGACTCCAACCAGGATAGGATTGTTCATATCTAAGTGTTTGATTTTCCAATTATTATCCAATGCAATGGTAAAGATTAATTTGATGGTTGTTGGTTTGACTACTGGTGAGAAGGTCTCATTGTAGTCAAAGCCATATTCTAGAGTATAGCTTTTGGCAACAAGTCTAGCCTGGTGTCTGCTTATTGAACCATTTGAGTTTCTCTTTACCTTGTAAGTCCATTTGCACCCTATCAGATTTTTGTTTGTTGGTAGTTTAACAAGCTCCCATGTTTGATTTTTAATGAGTGCATCATATTCTTTATTCATTGTTGTTCTCCAATGCTTGAACTTGGCAGCTTGTTCATATGTACAAGGCTCATCATTGATAATTGTGGCAGTGTAAGTCTTTGCCTTAAATATGCCACTCTTTGCCTTGGTTATCATGTGATGTCCTAGGGTTGTGGTTGTCATGTTGGTTGAATGACTTGTTGGACTTGTGCTATTGCCACTCACTAGTACAGAATTATCCGATCTGTTATCATTGTAAGCATTGCTTTCATTGTTAATTCTTTCCTCTTCTCCTGTTGCCGGTAGTGGACTGGCGAAGCTGGGTGGCTCACAAGCATAATCGTTGTGATGAGCATTATCAATGATGCTTATTGATGGAGCATTAGCAGCCATCTCTTTATCAGTATGTAGTAGCAGTTCAGTGTAGTTTGAGATTTCAAGTATAACAGCTTTACTGTTAATGACTTTATTAGCAGTTTTGATGTCAGACCTACTATACGGGAATACCTTTTCATTAAACACAACATGTCTACTGATGAATATTCTACCACTATCATATATGCATCTGTACCCTTTTTGTTTAGAAGCATACCCAATAAATGTGCAAGATTTTGATCTAAAATTCAGCTTGTTTGAGTTGTAGGATCTGAGATATGGGTAACATGGACATCCAAATGTTTTCAGATTATGATAGTATGGTTTAATGTTGTATAGCTTTTCTAGAGGGCTCGGATCTTTTAACGCTTTGGTAGGCATTCTATTGATTAGATATACAGCGGTATTAAAAGATTTTGACCAAAATTTCAGTGGTAGAGATGCATGAGCTAATAATGTTAAACTCAACTATATGTCGATGTTTTCTTTTCATAGTTCCATTTTTCTCAGATGTATATGGACGAGATGTTCTAGCTATTATACCATTATCTTTAAAGTAATTAGATAAGTTTTTATACTAGACCCTCCATCATACTGTATAACCTTGACTTTGGTGTTGAACTGATTCCCAATCATGTTCAAGAACTTCATGACAATGTCATGAGTTTCAGATTTGGCTTTCGTAAAATATATCCAGGTATATCTAGTAAAGGCAACACTAAATGAGATATAATATTTGTATCCATATTCTGAATATATGAGAGTTGGACGCCACACATCAACGGCAACGAATTCAAAGGGTTTAGCATAAACAGTTAGAGACTTATTAAATGGTAATTTATGATTTTTACTCATCTGACTGTAAGTACAAATACACGGAAATGCAATATTATCATAAGATATATTATTTTATCAAGAATGTTTTTAACAACTTTTGCACTGGGATGTCCCAACTTATAACGCCATATATCAAAGTTACTTTTACTGACATTTTCTTGTTGTATCATAGAGTTATAGCAGTAATTGTCTTATGATATGTTGATGTTGTCTCCATGTCTGAACTGATATAGACAATTCACTGCCTCACCCAGTAAAAGAATATCACTAGTTAAAATGTCTTTAACTAGGCAATACATAGGATAAAATTCAAAATATACATTGTTATCCTTTGCAAATTGTGATATGCTTATCAAATATTTCTTGATTGTTTACTTGTGTACTCCCTATTTCGTAAATTGAGATTGTCTAAGTTGTTGGTCATGTGATTAGTTGCCCCTGAATCTAGGTGCCAATTGTCATTATATATGTGGTTTGCTCTTGCACTTTCACTCTGACTATGTCCAGTGTTGTCTGATTTTGTGTTTGTATCAGTCTGATTCTGAACAAAGTTAGTATTAGGATTGGATGCCCTCTAGCTATTATCATTCTGACCTGGGTTATAGTTTGAGTTATATCTGAATTAACATTTAGATGCAGTGTGCCCAGTTTTTTCACAAATTTGGCATTTGGGTCGGTTGGTGTTATTCCATCTACCCCTTCCTCTATCCCTGTTAAAATAGCCTCCTCTCTGATTTGTTGATTTGCCTTTGTTGCTTTGGCCTCTTCCTCTATTACTGACAGCAAAATTTAAGGAGTATTCATTTTCTGATGGTTTCTTGATGTCAATTCTTGCTTCATGTGCAAGAAGAATGACATGCACATCATCTAGTGTAACACCCCACCTCCACCAGGGTGGCTCTTGCAAGCACTCTGACTTTGGAGGGGCGTTTGAATCAGGTAAACATGCATAATGATATATCAAGGCAGAACAAGAACATATGTATATATGTAAACAGAGTAAATAACATAGATAAAACAGCGGAAGATTTCAAAACAAGTCTGGTACAACATAGCTTTCCAAATAAACAAGTCTAGATAAAACAACATCAACTGAAAAACTGAAATAAATAAGTTATATCCCCAATTAAGTGGTAACCATAGCTAGCTTCATGTCGAAACCGTACATGAGCTGAAATCCCACAAGCAAGCAATCCGAAATCCAAGCTAAGCTCCAGTATTCCCTCCCTGAGAACCTTGGGGGGGGGGGAACAGAAGAAAAGAGGCGAAAGAAAACAGGTCAGTCAAAAAGACTGAGTAAGCCCTACTACAATCAATGTAAACTGATAAAGTTAACTGGCATGAGCAGCAGGGATGAACATAAGGATAACAATATACTAGCATGATAATTAACTAACAAGGTAGATAAAGGTGTCATCGCATAATCAGGATTAAGGTTTTGCACCACAGGTGTACTAGCAAACTAACATGACTTGAATGAACAAGTATTGATCCCTTGGCCCAAGCTTTGGCCCAATAACATGAAATGACCCTAATACAAGGTCCAACCAAACGGTCTAGTCGATCGGCTCCCTAAGCCTAACTCGTCACGTGTTGGTGTCAATACGGCCCAATCAAAATTGTAGTCGAACTGTGCCGGGTCCACCCTTCGGGTGTATCAAGCCCTAGGGTGTCAACCCCTGGACACCATGAACATGAGTGCACAGTCCCGATCTACTGGTACCCGTGCATGTTTTCTCCGGCTACGGACTATGTGCACGACCAGAGTCCGCCCGGAACTACACCGGCGTACCCTCTGCCGTCGCTTTTGGTCACTTACCTCCAGTCCAGTAATCGTGCCCCCACCCTAGCCTAGTCCCTAGGGTCATGATGATACTAACTTGGGATTACTGCTGGAGTGGGCCCCCATTGCTAGGATTTTTCTAGTGGGTTAAGTACGGTTTAACCCTCTGGCTAATCCTGGATTAACTTGGTTAAGTGTAACGATGAGTTCACGACTTAACCCCGATTAATCTACCAAGCCCAAATTGGTTAAGTATTAAGTTGACCATGACTTAACCCTAATCACGAGGCATTAATTAATTTAATGCGCCTTAACCTCTCACGTTAGACCTTGTTGTGGTTACTAGTTAAGCCGGGCGGGTCCGGGTAGCTTTACACCACAACTTGGTCTAACCTCGGGTTCAAGGTACAACATGACCAACTTCTCACATTGGGTCCTATTGTTTGTAGCAACTAGTTAAGCCGGTCGGTTCCGGGTAGGTTTACGCTACAAACTCAACCCAACCTCGAGTTGGCCACACTTATCTTTTCTAAGTGTCATGTCCATCATGTTTCCAAAACATGTTACAAGTTTTCAAGCAATTGGGTAGACCTAACTTAATAGGTAAATTCCCAATGGGCAGACCTAACTTAATAGGTAAATTCCCAAGCTTATGTTTTATGTCTTTTAAGTTTACCCAACCCCAAACGCAATCCCATCGCTTACATATCACAATAGCGCATAAAGGATAGAAAGAGGGAACTTGGCATAATCATGACATAAAGGTATTGAAGCCACAAGCTTAACATGGAGGCATATGAAATGTTCATATGTTGATACACTTGCATATTACATTTTTAGGCCTCAAAAGCATGCATAAAACCAAACTTAGCATATTGGTGATACATGGTGCTAAATGACATGTAGAGACGGCCATAAGTTTGCATTTAGCCTCACATGCAAGTTATCATAAGAGATATGATAACTTACATGTTGCTAAAATGCAACCTTTGGCATAAAGCTTAAAGCTTTATGTTCATAAACCCAAAATAAGCTTGCATAACATGATAGCATGAACAAAATGTTCAACCCAAACTTGCATAACATAACTTGGCATACTTGCATATAAACTTGCATATCACAACATGATAAACTTGCATATAAACTTGCATATCACAACATGATAAACTTGCATATCATACATTTAACTTTAGAGTTTAAGTATGAAAGTAGAATAGGGCTTACAATGCTTAAGAAGTCACAAAAATATGACAAAGCCCTTATGAAATCAATTAAACCCAAAATGCAAGCAAAACCCTTGAGCCAAAATGATCAAGACTCTTTCTTTATGATGCAAATATATAAACTTGACTTGAATGCAAGCTAATGATGCTCATACAAGTTTGAAAACACTTGTATGCATGGAAAATCACTTAGGAATTTATTTAGGAATTTTATGAAGAGAGTGGAGGCCATGAGAGGATTGATTTTGCCATAGTTTAGTTGTATGAATGAATAATGATGATTTAGGGTAGGTTAGGGTCTTATTTATAGATTAGGCAAGTGTTTTAGGCCATAGGATTAACCCTAGATTCAATCCAAGCCATCAAAGCATGTCTTGGGGAAGAAGTCAAGTGTAGGAACCATCTAGGGCCTTTAGATTAAAGATGGACCATGAGAACCATTCAAATGCAAAATCTGCATTTGAGCGAATCGGCCCACGGGTTGACAGCCAAACACCCTGGATTAACCCTTAGTCGACCAAGCGGGCTCGGGTCGACCTCAAAAATCGGCCGGTTCGGTTATTCCCCTCTCCCAATTCGCTGTTTTGAACATTTTTGCATATTTATTTATTTAATTTTCAATTATATATATATATATTTATATATCAATATATATATATATTTCTCTGCGCAACCCATTTCACTTAATTAAGTATACTTTAATTTGGGAATTTTTCGTGAAACTTCGCGAGGCCATATCTTGGTCATACGGACTCCGATTTTCGAAAACTCGGACTCTATTTCGCGTATTTTTCCGAGACGAACGCAATGGCATAGCCCGTTTCCCTTGATTCAGATTTTACAGTTTAATTCTGCCTCCATTTATGTTATAACATGTTATTCAAAAATACGGGTTGTTACATTCTTCCCTCCTTAAAGGATTTCGTCCCCGAAATCTCCAAGTTAGGAAGAACGTATCCTACCATCCATCATCCATCTACTCAAAACATCATCCACGAGCAATCATTGTCCTTAAAAGGTTCTAAATGTTGTATGATCATATGCAAAGGTGTGTGTATATGTACTTATCTAATGTGAAAATCAGGAGGTTACTGATTCAGTAAACCCCCTTAATGCAAAATATGTTAGTGAAATGAGTCCATATGTATGCAAATTCCTAACATAATTTATAATCTCTACATGAGTGCACATAACATTCATCCATATGCAACATCCACGTGATAGCATAACAAGTTTTCATCCGTGAATAAGCATAAACACTCATGCATATGCGGTATGAAAGTGTGTGAGCCGATCTTAGTGCCTAACGTGTATTATGCATCCACGAGTATCCACTTGCAAACACTTGCAACCACTTGCAACCATCAAGCATAACATGTTTCAAACACATGTTTCATCCAAAGGGTTTCTACCTAAGGTTCTCATGACAAGATTAACACGATAAACTAGATAAACATGGATAGCAAAGAGAAAGATATGCTAACAAAGAAAAGAGATTGAGAGTGTACCCTCAAAAAGGAATGGATAAAGCCCACGCATCTTCTCCTCGGTTTCCCAAGTTGCGTCTTCTTCGGCTTCACCCCATTGAACCTTCACCAATTTGACCTCTCGATTCCTTAGCTTCTTGGTCTCCGTCCCCAAGATACGAATCGGAGCTCTCCTCAAGGTAGCCTCTTTCTCCACTTCTACATCTTTTAGAACACTTGGCTCAACAACCTCTGCTGATTCATGTAAACACTTCCGGAGATGCGAGACATGAAAAACATCGTGTACTCCAGCAAGCTTCTCGGGCAACTTCACTCTATAAGCCATCTGCCCGATCCTCTCTATAATAGGGAATTGTCCAACAAACCTCGGTGCCCACTTCCCAACAGCTCCAAATCGGACCACATTCCGCAAAGGAGAAACCTTCACGAAAACCATATCCCCAACATCAAACTCCAAATCCGTTCTTCGCTTATCAGCATAGGATTTCTGTCGGTCTTGGGCCGCTTTCATCCATCTCCGAATCAACTCGATCTTCTCGGATGTATCTATGATCATATCAGGCCCAAGTATAAGCTCATCTGTAGTCTCCCACCAACATGTAGGCGACTTGCACGGCCTCCCATATAAAGCTTCAAATGGTGCCATCCCTATGCTTGCCTGATAACTGTTATTATATGCAAACTC
The DNA here is from genome assembly GCA_030737875.1 of Allium sativum. Taxonomy (NCBI): domain Eukaryota; kingdom Viridiplantae; phylum Streptophyta; class Magnoliopsida; order Asparagales; family Amaryllidaceae; genus Allium; species Allium sativum. The sequence continues at coordinate 36,187 of JASFAX010003617.1, forward strand.
AACAAGAGGAAGATGGTCTTCCCAAGTACCACCAAAATCCAGAATACAAAGCCTCAACAGATCCTCGAGTACCCTATTCACCCTTTCGGTTTGACCGTCCGTCTGTGGGTGATAAGCCGTACTTAGATTCAACCTTGTGCCCATAGCTTCTTGCAAGCTATTCCAGAATTGACTTGTAAAGATTGGGTCACGGTCACTGACTATACTAGAAGGGACTCCATGTAGTCTCACAATCTCACGAAGATATACAGACGCTAGCCAAGATGCGGTCCTCTTGCTCTTCACCGGAATGAAATGAGCACTCTTCGTAAGTCTATCCACAATAACCCAAATGCTCGTATTCCCTTTCCTTGACCTTGGTAGCCCATCGATAAAATCCATGGAAATACTCTCCCACTTCCATAGTGGAACGTCTAGAGGATGCAATAGCTCACCGGGCTTCTTCGACTCGGCCTTAACTTGCTGGAAAATGATACATCTAGAGACAAATTCTGCCACATCCTTCTTCATCCCAGGCCAAAAGAAAATGCGCTTCATATCTTTATACATCTTATCTCCGCCCGGATGTATAGTCAACTTAGAGCGATGTGCTTCCTCAAGAACTCTTCTTACTAGATCTTCTACCATTGGAACACATAACCTTCCGTCTCTCCTCAGCCAACCCTTGTCATCAATAGAATATCGAGCGAGATGACTAGACGTCTCTCCTCGAATTAGCTTATCCATAATCTCAACTATCTGAGGGTCTTCTCTCTGCGAAGCCCCAACTTGATCAAGAAGGGTAGGTCTGAGTTCCAGAGATGCTAAAGAACCGGTCATCGACTCAATCGCCAAAGAGAAATCAAAGGCTACCACATACTCTAAATTCTTCATCTCAACGAATATAGGACTTAGGGTTAACCTTCTTCTACTCAATGCATCTGCTACCACATTCCCCTTGCCAGGGGTATAAGCTATCTCAAAATCGTAGGACGCCAAGAATTCCATCCATCTTTATTGCCTCAGATTCAGATCCTTCTGAGAAAAGAGATACTTCAATGACTTGTGATCGGTATAAAGCTCAAATCTTTCTCCCAGAAGATAATGGCGCCAAGCCTTGAGTGCATATACTATTGCTGCCAACTCTAAGTCATGAGTGGGATAATTCTTCTGATACACTTTGAGTTGTCTACCGCCAAAGCATATCACTCTTCCTTCTTGCATAAGAACAGCTCCTAACCCCGTGCCACATGCATCGGTGTATACGGTAAATAACTTCCCTCCATCGGGCAAAGCTAGAACAGGTTCTGATGTGAGGGCTCTCTTGAGCTTCTGAAAAGCAAGCTCGCATTCTATGCTCCAAGCAAAAACTAAATTCTTCTTCGTCAATTTAGTGAGAGGAGCGGATATCTTTGCGAAGTCCTTGATGAACTTCTGGTAAAAACCCGCAAGACCTAAAAAACTTCTCACTTCGGTTGCATTCCTTAGAGTCTTCCAATCCTGAACTGCCACTACCTTAGCGGGATCCACCGCTAAGCCTTGCTTAGATACTATATGCCCAAGGAATCTAACTTCCCTTCTCCAAAAGTGACACTTGGAGAACTTGGCCTTCAACTGATGCGCTCTAAGCGTATCCATCACCTCCATGAGATGCCTTGCGTGCTCCTCCTCATCCTTAGAGAAGATCAGAATATCATCTACGAAGACCACGATAAACTTGCTCAAGAACTCCCTGAACACCCTACTCATCAAGTCCACGAAATATGCGGGTGCATTAGTCAAGCCGAACGGCATGACAAGCCATTCGAAGAATCCATCTGGAGTTCTGAACGCAGTCTTGTCTATACTATCTTCAGCTACCCTGAGCTGATGGAACCCCGTAGCAAGATCAAGCTGAGAGAAAACAGAAGCACCGACAAGCTGGTCAAAGAGATCATCAATCCTCGGTAACGGGTGTCTGTTCTTCTTAGTCAGCTTATTCAACTCTCTATAGTCAACGCAAAGTCGGAGAGAACCATCCGCCTTGGTAGCAAATACCACAGGCGCTCCCCATTCAGATATACTTCGTCTAATGAAGTTCTTCTCAAGCAACTCTTTCACTTGCTTACTTAGCTCCCGCCTTTCACGCGGAGCCATGTGCCGAACGGGCAAAGAAACAGGCTTTGCATTATCCACCAGATAAATGCGGAAATCAATCTCTCGCTTAGGGGGCAACCCCCTAACTTCATCGAAAACATCCGGATACTCTCGAACCACTCTCACAGACTGAAGAGTTTCCATTGACGAGTCGAGTGATTCCAGATAGCACAACATGACGGGACCTCTCGGATCACAAGAAATCTCTAGGGTGTTTCCAAGGCGAGTCACGAGCCTCACAACCCTATGCTCACAATCAAGAATGGCTCCATATCTGGACAGCCAATCCATGCCCAATATCAATCCGTATCCCCTAAAACCAAGAACATAAGCACTGCACAAGAACTCTACACTCAGTATAGAGATCCTCAAATCCCCACATATCATAGACAAATGGGCGGAACCCCCAATAGGATTTGAGACACAGACGGGATCATCTACCAAGCTAGTACTAAGGTGCAAACTATCAACAAGATCAGATGAGATAAAGCTATGCGATGCACCAGAATCAAACAAGGTACGAACTGGAAAATCAGAAATATATACAAGGCTCTCAACAGAAATACTACCTCGATCGGGAACTGGAGCGACATTGAGAGCATGAACTTGCCCTCCTGAAGGTCCAGCACACTGAGTCTGACCCTGGCCTTGCCCTTGCTTCCTCGGGCAATCCTTACTGAAATGTCCAGTCTCACCGCAGAAAAAGCATTCACCATTCTTCCTTTTCCTCTTCTTACAATCCTTAATAAGATGCCCAACTGAACCGCAATAATGGCACTTCCCCTTGTTGTTCTTGCCCTTGTTGTTATTGCCCTTGTTGTTGTTCCCCTTGTTGCCTTGACTCTTGTTCTTGTTATGATTGCCTTGACTGCTCTGACCACTTGGATTACCCTGATTTCCTTTTCCCTGGGAATCAGTCTTCTTGGCTTGAGTATCATTCATCTTGGTTTCTTTCTTGACATCTCCCTGAAGTAACGCCATATCAACCAAACTCTCAAACGTGGCCCCATGGGGAATATGTGACATAGCCAATCCCTGCAATGGCTCATTCAATCCTCTAGCAAAACGAAGAGCCTTCTTCTGAGGAGTATTCACCATATCCAAGCCAAAACGAGCTAACTGATTGAACTTGTTCACATATTCTTTGACAGACATATCTCCTTGTTTCAAAGTTATGAACCTCTCCATTTGCAGATTCTCCTCAGCAGAAGATAGAAACTTAAGCATGAACCTTGCCCTGAAATCGGCCCAAGTCTCAACAGGCCTAGTACCATTGGTGACTTCCCACCAATAAGCGGCTTCATCCTTCACAAGCCAAACCGCCAACAAGAGCTTCCTCTGATCGTCTAACCCAAAGATAGCAAACAAATCCTCGGTCTCTTTCAACCAATTTCTGGCCTCTACAAAAGTCTCAGTGCCTTGAAAGTTCTTGCCACCCATTGCTTTGAAATCTTTGCAAGTCTTTGCGAAGTCCACTTGAGGATGCTGAGGGGGAGGAGGAAGAGGAACCTCAGCGACAGGAGGAGGAGGAACATTAACCACCGGAGGAGGAGGAGGAGGAACATTAACTACCGGAGGAGGAGGAGGTGGAACATTAACTACCGGAGGAGGAGGAGGAACATCTGCGGGGTCGGCTTCGGTCACCCTAGCCTCCAAAAGTCTCCTATACCAAACAGGTACGTGTACTCCCTCCGGAATAGCAAAGTTATCGGCCATACTGAAAACGAAGAAAAAGACAAATTCAGAATGGAGAAAAACGAAGGAATTTTGCTAATGGCTTTTTGGGGAATAGCCTTTAAAATAAACTAGACTTTTCTTTGGAAAATACTTTATACTTGGTTTTGAAAATAGTTTTCCAAAAGTTTTCTAAAAGCCTTTTTGTTCCTTCTCGTACCATATGCTCTGATACCAAATGTAACACCCCACCTCCACCAGGGTGGCTCTTGCAAGCACTCTGACTTTGGAGGGGCGTTTGAATCAGGTAAACATGCATAATGATATATCAAGGCAGAACAAGAATATATGTATATATGTAAACAGAGTAAATAACATAGATAAAACAGCGGAAGATTTCAAAACATTTAAAAACAAGTCTGGTACAACATAGCTTTCCAAATAAACAAGTCTAGATAAAACAACATCAACTGAAAAACTGAAATAAATAAGTGTTATCCCCAATTAAGTGGTAACCATAGCTAGCTTCATGTCGAAACCGTACATGAGCTGAATTCCCACAAGCAAGCAATCCGAAATCCAAGCTAAGCTCCAGTATTCCCTCCCTGAGAACCTGGGGGGGGGGGAACGGAAGAAAAGAGGCGAAAGAAAACAGGTCAGTCAAAAAGACTGAGTAAGCCCTACTACAATCAATGTAAACTGATAAAGTTAACTGGCATGAGCAGCAGGGATGAACATAAGGATAACAATATACTAGCATGATGATTAACTAACAAGGTAGATAAAGGTGTCATCACATAATCAGGATTAAGGTTTTGCACCACAGGTGTACTAGCAAACTAACATGACTTGAATAAACAAGTATTGATCCCTTGGCCCAAGCTTTGGCCCAATAACATGAAATGACCATAATACAAGGTCTAACCAAACGGTCTAGTCGATCGGCTCCCTAAGCCTAACTCGTCACGTGTTGGTGTCAATACGGCCCAATCAAAATTGTAGTCGAACTGTGCCGGGTCCACCCTTCGGGTGTATCAAGCCCTAGGGTGTCAACCCCTGGACACCATGAACATGAGTGCACAGTCCCGATCTATTGGTACCCGTGCATGTTTTCTCCGGCTACGGACTATGTGCACGACCAGAGTCCGCCCGGAACTACACCGGCATACCCTCTGCCGTCGCTTTTGGTCACTTACCTCCAGTCCAGTAATCGTGCCCCCACCCTAGCCTAGTCCCTAGGGTCATGATGATACTAACTTGGGATTACTGCTGGAGTGGGCCCCCATTGCTAGGATTTTTCTAGTGGGTTAAGTACGGTTTAACCCTCTTGCTAATCCTGGATTAACTTGGTTAAGTGTAACGATGAGTTCACGACTTAACCCCGATTAATCTACCAAGCCCAAATTGGTTAAGTATTAAGTGGACCATGACTTAACCCTAATCACGAGGCATTAATTAATTTAATGCGCCTTAACCTCTCACGTTAGACCTTGTTGTGGTTACTAGTTAAGCCGGGCGGGTCCGGGTAGCTTTACACCACAACTTGGTCTAACCTCGGGTTCAAGGTACAACATGACCAACTTCTCACATTGGGTCCTATTGTTTGTAGCAACTAGTTAAGCCGGTCGGTTCCGGGTAGGTTTACGCTACAAACTCAACCCAACCTCGAGTTGGCCACACTTATCTTTTCTAAGTGTCATGTCCATCATGTTTCCAAAACATGTTACAAGTTTTCAAGCAATTGGGTAGACCTAACTTAATAGGTAAATTCCCAATGGGTAGACCTAACTTAATAGATAAATTCCCAAGCTTATGTTTTATGTCTTTTAAGTTTACCCAACCCCAAACGCAATCCCATCGCTTACATATCACAATAGCGCATAAAGGATAGAAAGAGGGAACTTGGCATAATCATGACATAAAGGTATTGAAGCCACAAGCTTAACATGATGGCATATGAAATGTTAATATGTTCATACACTTGCATATTACATTTT
>JASFAX010003618.1:0-41972 GCA_030737875.1 Allium sativum
TCCCTTTGAGAGTGACATTAATGGACGTGGGGTATTACACGTGGTATCAGAACTGAAGGTTACCGGAACAGATATAAATTTTGAAAAACTGTTTTTCAAAAGCATTTTATAAAGAAATACTTTCAAGAATATGTTTTAAGGAAAGTATTTTCAAGAGAAAAGTTTGTTTTAAAAACATAACCCCCAAGAGCCATATATCTTTTCCTTCGATTCTCCGTTTTGAATCTCTTCCTTTTTCTTTTTTCAGCACGTCTGGGGAACGCGAGATACCCGAGGGCATACCGATACCAGGCTGGTTTAGAAGGTATCTGGAGGCTAGGGCCAATGCCGCAGGCCCAGCAAATGTTCCTCCTCCACCAGCTGCAGTCGTTTCTCCTCCTCCCCCGCCTCGCGTTGGTACTTTTTCGAAGATATGTAAAGATTTTCGGGCAATGGGTGGGAACCTTTTCATGGATCAGAGACATTTGTTGAAGCCCGAAATTGGCTTAAGGAGGTGGAAGATCTATTTGGTATTTTTGAGGTAGAAGATGGAAGGAAGGTCCAATTGGCCGCTTGGTTGATGAAGGACGAAGCCTCGTTTTAGTGGGAGGTCACGAATGGAAAGCGTCCAGTAGAGACATGGATGGATTTCAGGTGTAGGTTCGAGATGAAATTTCTCTCACGAGCAGAAGAGAATTTATATATGGAAAGGTTCTTAGCGTTGAAGCAAGGAAATTTATCAGTAATGGAGTACGTCAACAAGTTTAATCAGTTGGCGAGATTTTGCTTGGACTTGGTAAACACACCTGAGAAGAAGGCTCCGAGGTTCGTTAAAGGCTTGAATGAGTTGTTACACGGGTTGGCTATGACCCACATTCCGATGGGTGCTACCTTTGAGAGATTGGTTGATTTGGCACTTATGAATGAAGAGGAGAAAGGTGTTGATGCTAATAAGGCACCGGAGAAGAAAGGGGATCAAAAAAAATCACAACAGCAAAACAAGAAGGGTAGTAAGGATAACAATAGCAAATGAAAGAAAAGGTGCTTTAATTGTGGGACACCAGGCCATCTGAGCAAGGACTGTAGGAAAAAGAAGAAGACTGGTTGCTTCCAATGTAGAGAGGCAGGACATCTAATTAAAGACTGCCAAGGAAACAAGGGCAAGGGAAAATGACAGGGTCCACTTCTGGAGGGCAGATTCAGGCTCTCATTGCACCAGGACAGGAGAGAGGTAGAAACATTTCCGTTGAAAGTTTAGTTTTTCTGTTTGATCATCCGGTTCGTACTTTGTTTGACTCTGGCGCTTCACACTCGTTTGTATCTGCATTGTTAGTTGAAAAACTGCACCTAAATACTACTCTAGTTACGGATCCCATAGTAGTCTCAAATCCTATTGGTGGGTCGGCTTATCTTTCTATGATTTGTCGGGATTTGAGAGTGTCTACCTTGGGAGTTGGGTTTGAGTGCAACACCTTTGTTCTTGGCTTCATGAGTTACAGCTTGATTTTAGGTATGGATCGGCTAGCTAGATACGGTGCCATCCTATATTGTGAAAGAAGGGTAGTTAGATTGTTGACTCGTTGTGGAAAGACCCTTGATATTTCTTGTGACCCTAGAGGTCCGGCAATGCTTAGCTACATAGAATCCCTTGACGCATCCAATGATGATTTGGAATCTGTTCGTGTGGTCCGTGAATATAGTGACGTCTTCGATGAAGTTCGAGGTTTACCCCCGAGTCACAAGATAGACTTTCAAATATACTTAGTAGATAATGCAAATCTAGTTGCTTTACTAGTACGCCACATGGCTCCGAGAGAGAGAGAGAAGAGAACTCAGTAAGCAAGTGAAGGAGTTGCTTGAGAAGGGGCTCATAAGAAGAAGTATATCGGAGTGGGGTGCTTCAGTCATTTTTGCTACGAAAGCTGATGGTTCACTTAGGTTGTGCGTGGACTATAGAGAGATGAATAAGCTAACAAAGAAGAACAGACGCCCACTGCCGAGGATAGATGATTTATTCGATCAGTTGGTGGGTGCTTCGGTTTTCTCGCAACTGGATTTGGCTACGGGGTTTCATCAGCTAAGGGTGGCTGAGGACAGCATAGATAAGACTGCATTTAGAACTCCTGACAGTTTTTTCAAGTGGCTCGTCATGCCTTTTGGTTTGACGAATGCACCCGCATACTTTGTTGACTTAATGAGTAGGGTGTTTAGGGAGTTTCTAAACAAGTTTGTAGTAGTATTTGTGGACGATATTCCGATTTTCTCTAAAAATGAAGAAGAGCATGCCCTACATCTTAGGGAAGTCTTAGAGACCCTATGAGCGCATCAACTTAAGCGAAGTTCTCTAAGTGCCATTTTTGGAGAAAAGAAGTGAGGTTCTTAGGACATGTGGTCTCTAAGGAAGGGGTAGCTGTGGATCGCGCAAAGGTGGTGGCAATCTAAGATTGGAAAATACCTAAGAAACGCAACAGAAGTAAGAAGCTTTTTAGGGCTGGCTGGTTATTATCGGAAGTTCATTAAGGACTTCGCGAACATATCAGCCCCACTCACTCGGTTAACGAAGAAGAACTTGACTTTTTCTTGGGATGTTGACTGTGACGATGCTTGCCAACGTCTGAAGAGGGCTTTGACGACAGCTCCAGTTTTAGTTTTGCCAGACGGGAATAAACCATTCAAGTATATACCGATGCTTGCGGGACAGGGCTTGGCACAGTTTTAATGCAAGAGGGAAGGGTGATATGCTATGGAGGAAGGTAGTTGAAAGCCCATGAGAAAAATTACCCTACCCACGACTTAGAGTTGGCTGCCATAGTTTTTGAACTTAAGTCATGGCGTCATTATTTGTTGGGCGAGAGGTTTGAGTTGTATATAGACCATAAGTCGCTGAAGTACTTATTCTCTCAGAGGGACCTAAACTTGAGGCAACAGAGGTGGATGGAGTTTTTAGCATCCTACGATTTTGAGATCGCATATACCCCTGCCAAGGGTAACGCTGTAGCTGACGCCTTAAGTAGAAAGAAGTTGAATTTAAGTCATTTGTTTGTAGAGTGGCAGAGTTTGGAGTATATATGTAATAACCCGGAAATCTGAGCCAGTTTGAAAATTTTATTTTGGCAATTTTATTGAATTTTGAATATTTAAAATGAATTATTTTAAATAAAAACGACGAGAAATTTATTTTGAATAAAATTCGAACGTATATATTTATATAGATCGTCTTTAGAATATAATATTTATTTTAAATTATAAAAGGAATTGAAAATGGCGCGGTAGTTCGATAATTCGATTTCAAACTTCAAATGAATGTACAGGATTCAAAATAAATCGGATTTTAGCGAAACCAAAAATAATAGGATCTAATTGAGAATATCTTTCCAACGAATCCGAAAAATCAAAATTTCATAGTGGGAATCAAAAGATATGTCTAGTTGAAAATTCTGAATAGTCGCTATGGAATTCAGGCCCTTAAAAATGGAAATTTTGCAAATGACCTCGGATTTCGACGAAATCACTTTTGTTGGATCCGTGATGTCAAGTTATTGCTAGGTTTCAAATTTCATAATTTTCAAATCAATATGTGAGCGTGGAAAAGGAAAACGCGTTTGATCAGTTTCAGTTGATTTTAATCGACTGGAAAATGGCCATTTTTCAAACGATCTCGGAATTCGATGAAACTAGTTTTGTTAGGACCATATCGTCAATACGAAGCTAGAAAATAATTTTTGGGAATTTTTCTAGTTAGGGTGTGGCCACTGTAAATTGAAATGCGCGTTCAAATTCAATATATAGAGTTATATTTTGATTTTGACGAAAACTGATCGAAACAGTCGAATCAGCCAGCGATACATATCCCATTGTGTCTAGAAGGGGGGTAATTAGCTAGGGGTGACATTCGTCGGGTGCAGTTTGGAGTTAGGGATAATAAACTAGGATTTTAGAAATTAAAACAATTAAAATTATAAATGTATATAAAGGTCAAATTGGTCAAACCCTATAATATCTATTGCGTGGTCAAACCCGATAAACCGCCTCCCTCTTCGTTCCAACGGTGGAAGCTCTCCCAAAACAAATCCCTAAAATCGCTCAATCCCGATGTAATTAAACCCCACTCCAAAATCGAATTCATAGATCTCTCCATCGGCTTTCAATCAAGGGTGGTTTGATCGAATATGGTCTGTTAATTTGGGTGAATTTCCACCTCGAAGTGAATCCGTTCGAACGGAAATCGAGGGGCATACGGATGCGCGAGTTCGTCGCTACTTCTGGCATAGGCGCGTGGCACGACGGCGCTCCAGGGGATGTGCTCCGATCGTCCTCCGACGTGGCGTGGCGATGGCAAATTGAAGCCCTAAGGTGGAGCGTAGGTGACAGTAAATCGGCCTGGAGTTGAGTAAGAAGAAGGTAACGACTTTTTTTCCTTCTTTCCGTTATGTTTTAACATTAAATAATTAGGTAATTATTTAACTAAGTTTTATAGATAAAAATAGGATAAGTTTGAAAAATATAAATATACTTTGTAGAGAAAAATATAAATATACTTTGTAGAGAAAAATATGAATATACTTTGTAGAGAAAAATATGAATATACTTTGTAGAGAAAAATATGAATATACTTTGTAGAGAAATATATGAATATACTTTGTAGAGAAAAATATGAATATACTTTGTGAAGAAAAATATAAATATACTTTGTTAAGAAAAATATTAATATACTTTGTGTAGAAAAAGGTAAAAATACTTTGTTTTTAAAATATAAAATACTTTGTTTTGAAAATATAAAGATCAAATTTTTGAAAATATAAAAATGAGATTTTTAGAAATATATAAACATCGTATTAAAAATGTGATTTTTAATATGAACAGCGTGAAAAGGATGGCGTAGGAATTTCAGGCAAATCAAAACGATCAGAAATTCAGAATAGAATGGTGGAGTGGAACCCTCTGTGAGAACTTCTCACCTTTTAATATTGTTTTCTAGTTAATAATATATACTAGGATGCAGACGATGTTTAGTAGCACCCGACACCCGTCGTCCACAGACCATGGACGGCTTGTATGCTTGATTGTCTGATTTTGATGTGTAGTTGATTGTGTGATGTGATGTGAAAAGAAATAAAATATTTATATAGTTAAAAATATTTTATAGTTGAAAATAGAATTTTTAACGTGTATATAAAATAAATAAATATAAACAAATCGGACGATTTGTTTATATACACACATTTGACTGATATTGACTGGGACGATAAATTTTACACAAGCCCAACTGCACAAATAAAATCTGTGTTTGATTGTTTGAAACCCCACACGGGTACTGGGAAGATATATGGCATACACTAGTCCCAATGATTAGTTGTATGTCAATCGATTGATTGACTGGCTGTATAAGCGTCGAATATTTATATTTAATGCTTATACAGTGTAGAATGCACTCTGGATGATGAATTGTTGTTTTCATTGTTGTTATACACATTTGTTGTGTGAAATCCATATAATCAATTATATGGTAATTGACTGTGCCTGATTCCAGTTCAAAATTATCGATTAATTTGAAATAATAATTTATTGAATATTGAAATGTGAAGCCGTGTTAAATATTTGAACGCCATTTTAACACGAACGGGAATTTTGTCGATTTTATAATAAATATCGAAAAGTGATTTCGAAATCGAATGTTTTGAAAATATGAAATGAATTCAAATTAAATTGAATGGGAAATATAATTCGAATTAAAATTGAATAGAATAGAAATTCGAATTAAATTGAATTGAAATGAATTCGAATTGAATTGAATAGAATTGAAATTTGAATGGAACTAAAATTCGAATTAAATAGAATTGAATTGAAATTCGAACTAAATAGAATTGAAATTCGAATTAAATAGAATTGAATTGAAATTCGAATTAAATTGAAACAGAATTGAAATCGTTTTAAAATGAATTTAAAACGAATTGAAATAGATTTGAAATCGATTTGAATTGAAATCGTTTTAAAATGAATTTAAAACTGATTGAAACGATAGAATTAGCCTATGATACATATCTCATTGTGTTCGGAATGGGGGTAATTAGCTAGGGGCGACAATCGTTAGGTCTCGTTTGGAGATCGGATTAAAAGTTTACCTTTTTGGGAGAGAAAAAAATTTAATTAAATAATTATATATATATATATTATCATCTCTTCCCCCCTTTTATAATTCAGTCAACGCTCTAAATAAACCCGATTCCCCTAAATCGACGTATGCTCCGCCTCCGTTCAGCACCCTCGCGCCGGACCCCACTTCCTCCTCCGCATGTCTCGGCCTCCCCCTTCTCCAATCGAAGTTCTGACGCCCTGGCCCCTCGAACCCATACAGCCGTCGTTCCCACCCATGGATCCCCGTCGCCAGTAGCCGCACCGACCAGCCACGCCGCTCCCTGCCGACGCTAGAGGCCGAGCCCCCCCTCCCCGCGATTTCCTCCGATCGACGGTCTGCGGCTCCAGGCGATGACAATATCCAACCCTAGTTCTGGGGCTCCATTCGAATACGGTTCTGAGAAGAAAACAGTGAGCTTTCTATTATTTATTTATTTATTTATTATTATTTATGTAATTAGTTATTTAAAAAGTGAATAGTTGTAAAAAAAAATGAAATTTCTATTGTCTTAGCATAGAAAAGAAAAGAAAAATGAGGTTTTTCATACTATACATGGTTTTTTAATATGAATACACAATGGTTGTAAAAATCTAAATAACATTATTTTTATAAATATATAGTTGCAATGTTTTTCAATTATAATGCTTTGTTATAAAAATGTAACTTTTATATGAAATCTCTTTGTATAAAAATATAACTTTTATATATATTGTTGCATAATAAAAATATGATTTTTATAAAGTAGAAGTAATAAAAATATGATTTTAATAAAGTAGAAGTAATAAAAATATGATTTTTATAAAGTAGAAGTAATAAAAATATGATTTTTATATAATGGAGAATATAAAAATATTATCTTTATATAGTAGAGATTATAAAAATATAAACTTTTTATATTGAATAGCGAAGTAAAAATTCGATTTTTATATATACTGAATAGCGAAGTAAAAATTCGATTTTTATATATTGAATAGCGAAGTAAAAATTTGATTTTTATATATTGAATAACGAAGTAAAATTTCTATATATTGAATAGCGAAGTTAAAAAATTCGATTTTTGTATATTGAATAGCGAAGTTAAAAAATTCGATTTTTGTATATTGAATAGATAAGTAAAAATTCGATTTTTATATATTGAATAGCGAAGTAAAAATTTGATTTTTAAATATTGAATAGCGAATTAAAAATTCGATTTTTATATATTGAATAGAAAAATAAAAATTCGATTTTTATATATTGAATAGCGAAATAAAATTTCGTTTTTTATATATATAGTGAATACGGGTAACGAAAGAGACGAAAGAAGAAGCGGCGGAGATTTTCTACATATGAAGAGTCGAGGTGTTGGATTTAGCTTTCGGTGAGAACTTCTCACCTTCTAATTTATCTCCCCCACTTAAAACTTTTCGTCCCCGAAAAGGAACGAAGCCGAAAGTTGTTTCACAAATCAACTCAACTTCCAGTATTTTCACTACGGCTTAAGTTCTTCAACTTTTCAGTTTCTAAGAACTTTTCAAATTTTTCAAAAATTTGGCTAACACCCTAAATTTTCGAAAAATTTCACCATAACCTCCCCTGCACCGGAGACTTCGGGATATTTTATATAGCCTCCCATGGCCTTCTTCAATCAAAAAGAAAAAGAAAAAGCCAAGCGGCTAGCCAATCGGCTCAAAAATCATCATCACCCAAACAAAACAGTAAATTATGGTAAATATGTACCTATTTGTCAGGCAAACAATTTTATTCACTGCTCTAGCCTCCTTGCTATGACCTGTTCAATAGATACACATGTATATGTATGAAAATGCGACTAATTTTCAATACAATTCACTATTTGGTTCAAATTGGCAATATGGTTCAAATTTATGAATCAAACAACGCAATCAGCAATCAATTAGTTGATTAGCATTTCAAATTCATAACTTTGATATATAGTCAAAAATCTCATTTTTGATGCCAAATCACAATAATAGACCCTATCTAAATTTGGTTCTCACACCAGTCAATGGAAATATATAGATATCTCACCTTCGACACTTGAATATAAATGCTGATGACGCCGCCGCATCATCAGAATCATCTCCGGGCGACTAGAGTGATTCTATATCTATCCAGTATATTAAAACTTCGAATACACGCGGATCAGACGTATATGCAAAATCTATATATACTGGATTTTCCGCATCAATATAAATAAATATTCAAATACGTATAAAAGGATTTAAATTTCAAGACAAAATTTGTTTTCATTTTCAAAAATATACACTTCACACTTGTTCTAGGATACTACCGATCCCATCTCTAACGAGTCATTCCCATTGGATATTACCAATCTAATGAATTCTTTCATATGGTTCTAATGTGCCTTGTTCTCTGAGCTTTGTAAACCAAAGCTCTGATACCAACTGTAAAAACCCGTAACTTCTCCGGTAAGGAAAGCGCGGATAGTTCGAGAACAAGCCACAAAAGAACGCAGATAGAGGAACATTTCATTGTATATTACAACAATTCCATCAGAATATAAGAATATACTGAGTATAAACAAATAATATACATTCGATAAATATCAAAGATTACAATACATTACATATCAGCGGAAAATAATACAATACACAATTGAAGGAGATATACAGATACAAAGCTTTCCGAATATCATTCCAGCTGTAAACCAGGATCCTATGAATATAAATCTGCAAAACCGAAACTACTAGCTGCCCGTGTCAAATAAGGGCATCCAGAGTTTAGGTTAAAACAATAAACCCCAGGTCAGTCATGGGAATGGTGTGAGAACTAAAACAGTTATTTATCTTTATTTTAAAGTTCGGTAAATCAAGGGACCATGCCGTATAACACGAAACGGGTTTCCTCCCAAGAACACCAGTGCATAAAACAATAGCGCAATGCAAAATAAAGAACAGTGAAGCTATTAAAAGACCCAGGTCCTATCACACAATGCAACGCAAGCCGGGGGATAGGGTTTTACCTTATAATAGCCAAAGAATGCTTGATACGTGAAATTTCATGTTTTATTATTACTATAAGTGCATAGTGTCAAAACAATTTCAAATCATAAATATCAATCATAGACGGCATGGGTACCATATATCATGTCGCCATACTAGTTTTACAATTAAAACCGCAAAGTCACGTATTTGGAAATTGGATTTCCATCTGCGAACTGAGGCAAGGGATCGTCCTCCACCGAATTCGAGACGCTCTAGCCCGTGTCTCGGGAAAGTACTCAGTCAAGCCTTTAGATCGTCAGGGCCGGTCCACCGATGTGGATTAAAATTCTTGAACACTGCGTTTCACCAACCTATGGGGTGTCAATGAGCCAACGAATGACTCCATCGGTCCCGGATCGACCGATATAACCGAGGCGCCTCGCAACAGCAACAACCACATAAGTCAAACTCGTCAGGGCGTGTAAAACCACTGACGTCACTTCTAGCTAGAAAGATACGCATGCCCTCCCTGAGGTCCTTCTCCCGTTTCTGGTTCACAACTGGGGTGTGAGGCTCGCGAATCAACGCTACACAAAGCTACGCCATAAAGGTCGTGCTTTGATCATCATCCACAAGACTTTGCTTTTCAACAGAAGCCTTGATCATTTGCATCTTAGCCTGCCACACAGGCAAACCACTCCATGCAACCGATATCCATCAATCACACAAAATGATATCCGAGGTCAGACACATAGTCCATTTACAAGTCCGTTCTGGGTCAGAACGAAACCGAAGGCACCTAGTACCCCGCTTATCCATCGATCTCCAAGTACGTCTGGACGATCACCAACTGATTCCCTTCTCTTGGGTGTACGGCCCAATCAAGATCATCAGTAATTATCCAAATGACGTGAAGACCTCCGGTCTTCTACCATCGTCTTCATCTTCGACTTACCGTCGTATCAGTTATTCAGAATGGGATAAACCCAGTCTTTCCGAGTAACTCGCATATATAATAAACAAGTGTTACACAAACACAACATACGCCTCATTCCAATTCATCAGTCACTAACCGTAAATTAATCAAGAGAATAATTCCCTAAATATTAACCCCGAAGGTCGAAACCAACATCAGATCAATACCCAAGAAACCGTCCTTCTTAGCTAACCCACAGTTAGTTTCTAAATTTCACATTCTTAAGGAAAGGCTCCCATTAATTTTATCCAAGATAAATTCTTCTAAATTTATTCTTTAATCTACTTTTGAATATCAATTCAAACTAGTCGGGATTAACGGACCTTACCGAAGTAATCATCTGTTTTTAATTTCCCAACCCCAACCTATTCATCCCATGAAGTAAAACTGGTCATACTTCATATCTAAAACCACGGTGTTATCAGTAAATTCAATTACCATTTCATGTTCAAATCTAATTAAAGATTTAACTATCGCCTGGAGCAAAACTGGTGATACTCCATTTTCGATCTTTTTAATCTAATTAAAGAATCATTAAAACTCCACTTAGTTTTAATCTTTACTTGGGTTAAAGAATCAGTGTCATTTAAGACATGGTTCACGATAAACCCTAAAATCACGTCACATTTCAATCAGTCCCTAATCGTAAATTAGCAAGTGAGCAATTCCCTAAGTATTAACCCCGAAGGCCGAAACCAACTTCAGATCAACACTCCAGAAACTGTTCAACTTAACTAATCTCCAGTTAGTTTCTGATTTTCTTAACTCCTTTGGATCTAAGAAAAGTATTATTGAAGATACCGTTCACGACAACCCAAAATCACATTCCATTAATTATCGGGTTAAAGAACAAGTGTTATTTAAAACACTGTTCACGATAAACCCGAAAATCAATACCAATTCAATTCCAATTAAATATCATTTAATTGGTACACTTCATTAAATCTAAATAAAAAGATTTTATCCTCTTCTCAACTGGGCTTAAGAACAGTGTTAATGAAGACACCATTCACAACAAACCCAAATCACATTTGGTATTCAATACAAGGCTCTGAATAGAAAATATATCGGTTTATATTCAATATCAAATTCTACGACCAACAAATATCGTATTGGAAATAACGATATAAATATATCTTTCAAATTCCCATAACAATACCTGTATCGTCACGAAATCCAACATCGAAATATTCCAAAGACAATTTCGATTCAAATCCATTCCAATTCAATTATTGGAAATTCTGGTTATTTTCAAAACCATTTCAAATCCAATTTATTTATTTTAAAAATAAACAAATTATTATTCTAGTTCAAAACTAGTTCATTTTGACAAAAATCTATTTTTATCCTTTCAAATATGGAGTTTTTCATCCCAATTCTTCACAAATCATTTCTTATGATTTTACACAAATTATTGATATTTTTAATAATTTTATCAAGGCCCGTACAATCGATTTCCATCAACGGCCATCGAACTGCACTTACAACGACCTTTTCCAAATTTGACTACGACATAATTACAAATCCAATTGTTAGATTTCAAATATCTAATATACGTTAGAAAGCTCTTTTCGATATGAACCCAACGGTTCCGGTTTTAGGAGAATCCGACGGTTGGATCTCCCGTAATACCCATTCGAAGTCAATGGTCGAAATTCACGAACTACCGCAGCACGGCGCGTTCTATTCAGACCATTATATTATATATATAATATATAATATATATTTCATCGACTTCCTTTTAAAACGTATTTTAAAAACCGTTTTAAATTCGTTTTCAAAACGATTTCAACTTCATATTCAATTTCAAATCAAAATTGAATATTCCACTATAAATTCATTTTAAAAGGAAATCGACGAAATATATATTGTATATATATAATATAATGGCCTGAATAGAACACGCCGCGCTGCGGTAGTTCGTGAATTTCGACCATTGACTTCGAATGGATATTACGGGAGATCCGACCGTCAGATTCTCCTAAAATGAAACCATTGGGTTCATATCGAAAAGAGCTTTCTAACGTATATTAGATATTTGAAATCTAACGGTTGGATTTGGAATTATGTCCAAATCAAATTTGGAAAAGGTCGTTGTAGGTGCAGTTTGATGGCCGTTGATGGAAATCGACTATACGGGCCTTGATAAAATTATTAAAAATATCAATAATTTGTGTAAAATCATAAGAAATGATTTGTGAAGAATTGGGATGAAAAACTCCATATTTGAAAGGATAAAAATTGATTTTTGTCGAAATGAACTAGTTTTGAACTAGAATAATAATTTGTTTATTTTTAAAATAAATAAATTGGATTTGAAATGGTTTTGAAAATAACCAGAATTTCCAATAATTGAATTGGAATGGATTTGAATCGAAATTGTCTTTGGAATATTTCGATGTTGGATTTCGTGACGATACAGGTATTGTTATGGGAATTTGAAATATATATTTATATCGTTATTTCCAATACGATATTTGTTGGTCGTAGAATTTGATATTGAATATAAGCCGATATATTTTCTATTCAGAGCCTTGTATTGAATATCAAATGTGATTTGGGTTTGTTGTGAATGGTATCTTCATTAACACTGTTCTTAAGCCCAGTTGAGAAGAGGATTAAATCTTTTTATTTAGATTTAATGAAGTGTACCAATTAAATGATATTTAATTGGAATTGAATTGGTATTGATTTTCGGGTTTATCGTGAACAGTGTTTTAAATAACACTTGTTCTTTAACCTGATAATTAATGGAATGTGATTTTGGGTTGTCGTGAACGGTATCTTCAATAATATTATTCTTAAATCCAAAGGAGTTAAGAAAATCAGAAACTAACTGGAGATTAGTTAAGTTGAAAGGTTTCTGGGGTATTGATCTGAAGTTGGTTTCGGCCTTCGGGGTTAATACTTAGGGAATTGCTCACTTGCTAATTTACGATTAGGGACTGATTGAAATGTGATGTGATTTTTGGGTTTATCGTGAACCGTGTCTTAAATGACACTGATTCTTTAACCCAAGTAAAGATTAAAACTAAGTGGAGTTTTAATGAATCTTTAATTAAATTGAAAAGATCGAAAATGGAGTATCACCAGTTTTGCTCCAGGCGATAGTTAAATCTTTAATTAGATTTGAACATGAAATGGTAATTGAATTTACCGATAACACCGTGTTGTTAGATATGAAGTTTGACCAGTTTTACTTCATGGGATGAATAGGTTGGGGTTGGGAAATTTAAAACAGATGATTACTTCGGTAAGGTTTGTTAATCCCGACTAGTTTGAATTGATATTCAAAAGTAGATTAAAGAATAAATTTAGAAGAATTTATCTTGGATAAAATTAATGGGAACCTTTCCCTAAGAATGTGAAATTTAGAAACTAACTGTGGGTTAGCTAAGAAGGACGGTTTCCTGGGTATTGATCTGATGTTGGTTTCGACCTTCCGGGTTAATATTTTGGGAATTATTCTCTTGATTAATTTATGGTTTGTGACTGATGAATTGGAATGAGGCGTATGTTGTGTTTGTGTAACACTTGTTTATTATATACGTGAGTTATTTGGAAAGACTGGGTTTATCCATTATGAATAACTGATACGACGGTAAGTCGAAGATGAAGACGATGGTACAAGACCGGAGGTCTTCACGTCGTTTGGATAATTACTGATGATCTTGATTGGGCCGTACACCCAAGAGGAGGGAATCAGTTGGTGATCGTCCAGATGTACTTGGAGATGGATGGATAAGCGGGGTACTAGGTGCCTCCGGTTTCGTTCTGACCTAGAACGGACTTGTAAATGGACTCTGTGTCTGACATCGGATATCATTCTGTGTGATTGATGGATATCGGTTGCATGGAGTGGTTTGCCTGTGTGGCACGCTAAGATGCAAATGATCAAGGCTTCTGTTGAAAAGAAAAGTCATGTGGATGATGATCAAAGCACGACCTTTATGGCGTAGCTTTGTGTAGAGTTGATTCGCGAGCCTCGCACCCCGGTTGTGAACCATAAACGGGAGAAGGACCTCAGTGAGGGCATGCGTTTCTTTCTAGCTAGAAGTGGCGTCAGTGGTTTTACACGCCCTGACGAGTTTGATTTATGTGGTTGTTGCTTTTGCGAGGCGCCTCGGTTATATCGGTCGATCCGGGACCGATGGAGTCATTCGTTGGCTCATTGACACCCCATAGGGTGGGGAAATGCAATGTTCAGGAATTTTAATCCACATCGGTGGACCGGCCCTGACGATCTAAAGGCTTGACTGAGTACTTGCCTGAGACACGGGCTAGAGCGTCTCGAATTCGGTGGAGGACGATCCCTTGCCTCAGTTCGCAGATGGAAATCCAATTTCCAAATACGTGACTATGTGGTTTTAATTGTAAAACTCGTATGGCGACATGATATATGGTACCCATGCCGTCTATGATTGATATTTATGATTTGAAATTGTTTTGACACTATGCACTTATAGTAATAATAAAACATGAAATTTCACGTATCAAGCATTCTTTGGCTATTATAAGGTAAAACCCTATCCCCCGGCTTGCGTTGCATTGTGTGATAGGACCTGGGTCTTCTAATAGCTTCATTGTTCTTTATTTAGCATTGCGCTGTTGTTTTATGCACTGGTGTTCTTGGGAGGAAACCCGTTCCGTGTTATACGGCGTGGTCCCTTGATTTACCGAACTTTAAAATAAAGATAAATAAATGTTTTAGTTCTCACACTAGTCCCATGACTGACCTAGAGTTTATTGTTTTAACCTAAACTCTGGGTGCCCTTATTTGACACGGGCAGCTAGTAGTTTCGGTTTTGCAGATTTATATTCACAAGATCCTGGTTTACAGCTGGAATGATATCCGGAAAGCTTTGTATCAGTATATCTCCTTCAGTTGTGTATTGTATTATTTTCCGCTGCTATGTAATGTATTGTAATCTCTGATATTTATCGAATGTATATTATTTGTTTATACTCTGTATATTCTTGTATTCTGATGGAATTGTCGTAATATACAATGAAATGTTCCTCTGTCTGCGTTCTTTTGTGGCTTGTTCTCGAACTATCCGCGCTTTCCTTACCAGGGAAGTTACGGGTTTTTACAATATATCTACCTTTGACTTCAGACCCTCCATCGATTTTGTACCTGGACTGTTGGCATCGTTAGAGGTGCAACCTACACTTTTGGGTCTAGTTGGAGAGGCACAGCGAGAAGACCCACAATTGGTTGAGATAGTAGGCAAGCTTATAGGAGGGGAGTCTTCGAGTCATCTTAATAGATATGCTATAGATGAGAAAGGCTGGCTACGTAGAGATGGGAGACTTTGCATACCATAATACGAGAGTTTGAAGAAGGCAATTCTTGAAGACTCACATCGCACTAAGATGACCATACATCTCGGTGGTGACAAGATGTATAGGGATATGAAGCGAGTTTTCTTTTGGGCCGGAATGAAGAAGGACGTGGCTGAGTTCGTTTCTAGATACTTAGTGTGCCAGCAAGTCAAGGCGGAGCAAAAGAAGCCTGGAGGTTTGCTCCACCCTTTAGAGATTCCACAGTGGAAATGGGAAAGTGTTTCCATGGATTTTGTAGATGGGTTGCCAAGATCAAGGAAGGGTAATACCGGGATTTGGGTAATTGTAGACTTACCAAAAGTGCCCATTTTATTCCCGTTAAGAGTAGAAAGACCGCCGCATGGTTAGCATATGTTTACCTTCGAGAGATAGTTCGTTTGCACGGCATACCCTCTAGCATTGTAAGCGATAGAGATCCCATTTTCACGGGCGAATTCTGGAAGAGCTTACAAGAGGCGGTTAGAACGCAATTATGCTTAAGTACCGCTTATCACCCTCAGATAGATGGCCAGACCGAGAGAGTAAATCGGATTCTAGAAGACCTTCTGAGGATATGCATCCTAGACTTTGGAGGAACATGGGAAGAACACCTTCCACTAGTGGTGTTCGCCTATAATAACAGCTTTCAGGCTAGCATTGGCATGGAACCTTTTGAGGCTCTTTATGGACGACCGTGTCAATCACCTACTTGTTGGAGGGAATCCACGGACAAGGTTTTACTTGGACCCGACGTGATTAGGGAGACTTAGGAGAAGATAGACCTGATTCGACGGTGAATGAAGATGGCGCATGAACGACAGAAGTCATATGCTGATAAGAGATGAACCGATCTTGAGTTCGATGTTGGGGACATGGTTTTTATTAAGTTGTCACCGTTGAGGAACGTAGTCCGCTTTGGGTCAGTAGGGAAGCTGGCACCGAGGTTCATAGGACCCTTTCCAATTACATAGAGGATTGGGCAGATGGCGTATAGAGTAAAGTTACCAGAGAAGCTCAGTGGAGTTCATGACGTGTTTCACGTTTCGCACTTACGTAAGTGTTTACACGATACGGCAGAAGTGGTGGAGCCGAGCACGCTCGAAGAAGTGGAAGTAGAGCACAATGCCACGGTTAGACGAGCTCCTACACGCATCCTTGGACCGAAGGTCAAAAAGCTACTCAATAAAGAAGTCAAGTTGGTCAAAGTGCAATGGGGAGATGATCAAAGAGACGCAACTTGGGAGATGGAAGACAAGATGCGTACACTGTACCCTTTTCTTTTTGAGGGTATGTTTTATTTCCTCCTTTTTCTACCGCTTTATTGATACTTGTCCTATCATTTAGTATTATCTTTGCGATGACATCTTCGATCTTTAGTTTGGAAGAACCCTATGGTTGCAAACATGTGTTTGAGACATGTTATGCTTGATGGATGCAAATGGATGCAAGTGTTTGCTAGTGGTTGCTTGTGGATGCATTTACACACACCTTAGGCACTAGATCGGCTCAATCACCTTCATATTACATATAATTGTGTGTGCATATCTAAATTTATGGATGTATAATGGTTGTGTTATCATATGGATGCTGCATTTCGATGAATGGTTGTGCACACATGGGGAAATAATGTGTATCGATAGGATTCTTTTGCATACATAATGGACGCATGGCACTATCATGATTTGCATTAAGGAGGTCAACTGAATTAGTGGGCCATCTGATTTTGCATTAAACAAGGAACATATACACACACTTTTCGCATATGTTCATACGGCATTAGAAATCTTGTAAGGATAGTGGATGTCTGTGTTTGATGGTTGAGTAGATGGATGATTGGATGTTAGGATATGCATTCTCCTTAACTTGGAGATTTCGGGGGCGAAATACTTTAAGGAGGGGATAATGTAACACCCCGTGATTTTAAATATTAAAGTTAACGATTTAAAGAATAATTAATTTCAAATTTGGGAATTAAGGGAAATGGGTTATGCCATTGCGTTCGTCTCGGAATTCTGCTTGAGATAGAGTCCGAGTTTATGTGAACTGGACTACGTATGAAGAAGTTATGGCCTTCAGAAGTTTCAAAATTTAAATAGAGTTCGAATCAGAAAATTTGAAATTCAAATTTAAAAACAGGGAAGCAGGCTGGGCGGGAAAATTCCCGCCCAAGGCCAGGTCGGCCAGGGGGTCGACCTCCCTATAATGGTTAACCAGGGGGTCGACCTGCCCCCCAGGCAGATATGAAAGACGACACTGTTTTGACCTGTTGCTAAGTCATTAGGGCTGAGGTGTTATTCTACCTTTACTGGATGGTCTTGATTGATTCTAGGTTAATCGGACGGCCCTTAATCAATTAAAATTCTACATAAGCAACCTAAATCATAACCTAAAATCATACTAATTCATACCAAGAGCCGCCATGCCGTCAATGGAGAACCTAGAGTAGCCGCTATCTCTTTCAACTCAAAAACAAGATAGAAGCTAGAATCAAATATAAATCTAATTAACAATTAGTCTACATCAAAGGCGAGCAATTCAGTTTCAGAATACATATTCCAGAAAGACAAGACTATTCTTTTGTTTGTGAGTATAATACCTTTCACAAAATAATTAATTAATTTAATTATGATAAGTTATAATTGGGATTATGAGAATATGATTTTGAATCATGTGATGTTGAATTATATGCTAGTTCTTATGTGAATCTTATGCATGTTTGTGATGTTGAATCATATGTTAGTTCTTATGTGAATCTTATGCAGGTTGAATCATATGTTAGTTCTTATGTGAATCTCATGCAAGTTGAATCATATGTGAGTTCTTATGTGAATCTCATGCAAGTTGAATCATATGATTGTTCTTATATGAATCTTATGCAAGTTTGTGATGTTGGACCATATGTTCTTATATGAATCTTATGCAAGTTTGGGATGCTAAAACATATATGAATCTCTTATTCAAGTTTGGGTAGTTAAAACATATGCGAATCATGTATATACACATGCTAGTTTATGTGACATTAATCTACATGTTTAGATCCATATGCAAGTTCACATCTTTATGTTTGGATCCATATGCAAGTTCACATCTTTATGTTTGGATCCATATGCAAGTTCACATCTTTATGTTTGGATCCATATGCATATTCACATCTTTATGTTTGGATCCATATGCAAATTTATGCCTATTGCCTATGCTAGTTTTGTATGTGAATCATATGCTAGAAATTCATATCCAAGTTATAGGAAAACCATATCCATATATGCAAGTTATTGGCTATGTAAACTTATGTCATGATTCTTAGATCTATTTTATGTGTTATGCAAGTTGTGATGTTGCTTTTCTTTTTATAAGTTAGACTATTTGCGAGTCTAACATATGTCATATTAAAACGTACGAATAGTGTGAGGACGATGGGAAAATATTGAATATACATAATTGTAAATTGTCATAAAATGGCCTTAAAGGCATATAGTAAATTTGAGACATTAATTGGTATAATTGGTATTTATGGACATAATTTAGGTTACACTTATGGACATAAATAAATTCGTAATTTTTTGACAAATTTGAATAGGGATATTAAACCAATTTGGGGTTAAATAAAGATGTGTGATAATTAACTGCCTAAGACACGAGGTTAGACTCGTTTGTGGTGCAAGACTGCCCGGAGCCGCCTGGCAAATCTAGCAACCACAAACGGTAGTCTAATGTGAGAGGTCAAAGGTAGGAATTAAATGCGTAACAATTGTAAAGACACGAGGTTAGACTCTTTTGTGGTATAAGACTGCCCGGACCCGCCGGGCAAATCCAGCAACCGCAAATGTCAGTGTAATGTGGGAGGTCTTTACAAGGTTACGGTTCTAATGAATTAAGTAACACTTAACCAGATAAACATGTGGTGGGGCATTTAAGTGGGGGGCTTTGGGTGGCTTGTGAAATACGATTAGAAACACTTAACCAAGTTGAAAACATGTAAGAAGACATGAATAAGAAGGGGTTAAGTGGGAAATTCTAGTGGGGACCAAGCATAGGTGGAAAGCTTGTGTCGGGCATAGGGGCCCTTTTCAAACCAGTAAACCATTAAGTATCTTTGTGAGCTCGACCCAAGTCGAGGACGGGACATGTAACAACCCGTATTTCGATAACATGATTAAGACGAGAATCAAGGCAGAATTTAATTTTAAATTCTGAATCAAGTGAAACGGGCTATTCCATTGCGTTCGTCTCGGAAAAATACGCGAAATAGAGTCCGAGTTTTCGAAAATCGGAGTCCGTATGACCAAGATATGGCCTCGCGAAGTTTCACGAAAAATTCCCAAATTAAAGGATACTTAATTAAGTGAAATGGGTTGCGCAGAGAAATATATATATATATATATATATATATATATATATATATATATATATAATTGAAAATTAAATAAATAAATATGCAAAAATGTTCAAAACAGCGAATTGGGAGAGGGGAATAACCGAACCGGCCGATTTTTGAGGTCGACCCGAGCTCGCTGGGTCGACTAGGGGTTAATCCAGGGTGTTTGGCTGTCAACCAGTGGGTCGATTCGCTCAAATGCAGATTTTGCATTTGGATGGTTCTCATGGTTCATCTTTAATCTAAAGGCCCTAGATGGTTCCTACACTTGACTTCTTCCCCAAGACATACTTTGGTGGCTTGGATTGAATCTAGGTTTAATCCTATGGCCTAAAACACTTGCCTAATCTATAAATAAGCCCCTAACCTACCCCTAAACTCTCATTATTCATTCATGCAACTAAACTATGGCAAAATTGCTACTCTCATGGCCTCCACTCAACTATCCTAGCCTCCACTTCATTTCTATGAGAGGTTTCATGATCATGAGAGTATTAGAGAGTCCCTATGTTAGTATGAGAGCTTCTCAAGTTGATTTCAAGGCAAAAGCTTTGATCTTTGTTCATAAAGATGGTATTTTTGTTGATTTGGAGTGTTCATCTTTGGGTTTTTGGGTGATGGCATGCATAGGCTTCATCACAATCTTTGTTTTGCATTTCGATTTGTGCCTTCATAGCTATGTAAGCCCTTCCCTACTCTTAGATATTAACTATGAAGTTAAATGTTCATGTTGAAAGTTTGGGTTTGATTAATTAGAATGATGCATGCTATCATGTTATGCAAGTTTATGAAGTCATTATCTTGATCTTATGAACTAAAAGCCACAACCTTTATGTTGAAATGTTGCATTATGCAACATGAGAATCTTCATAATCATTATGTCAACTTGCATATGAAGTCATAATCCTTATATGATGATATATGCGAGTTTCTAGCCATCATTCCATGTCTTTTGTCACCATGATTCGCTTATGTACCAAGTTTGGGTTGATGCATGTTTTTGAGGCTTAAGAATGTAACATGCAAGCTAATGAACACATTTGTGCCTCATTTGCCACCATGATTAACTTGTGGCTTAATACCCATTTTTGTCATTCTTTTGCCAAGTCTCTTCTTTTAATCCATCACGTTGTTGCGAACGTATATGCTAGTTTAAAAAGCGTTGGGGTCACATTATGGGGAAACATAATGACATGAATATGACTTGGGTAAATGGGTATAAACATGACAACATGTAACGTTAAATATGACATGTGTTTATACTTGAAAACATGACTTGAAGTATAACATGGAAGTTGACATGTAAGTATGCATAAAAACATAAGCTTGGGAATTTACCTATTAAGTTAGGTCTACCCATTGGGAATTTACCTATTAAGTTAGGTCTACCCAAATGCTTGAAAACTTGACTATGAACATGACACTAGACTAAACATGAAAGTGGCCAACTCGAGGTTGGGTTGAGTTTGCAACGTAAAACTACCCGGAACCGACCGGCCTAACTAGTAGTTGCAAACAATAGGACCCAATGTGAGAAGTTGGTCATGTTGTGCTTGAACCCGAGGTTAGACCAAGTTGTGGTGTAAAGCTACCCGGAACCGACCGGCTTAACTAGTAACCACAACAAAGTCTAATGTGAGAGGTTGGGGTGCATTAAGTAATTAATGCCACATGATATGGTTAAGTTAATTTGATCAATGACTCTTAACCAAATATGACATGGGTAAATGGGTTAAGTAAATAGGTTAGGCTAATGATACTTAACAAAACATGACAAGGTTGGGTAGGTTAAGTGATTTGATTTGCCTAATGACGCTTAACCATTTTTATACGACTAGTGGACGGGGATTAAGTTAACCAACACTTAATCAATCCAACATGATAATTTGGCAAGGTTAAGTAAGTTTTCTTAATGACACTTAACCATACAAGATGATTAGGGGATGGGGTTAAGTAATTTGCACCTAACTAATCCGACACGGTAATTAGATGGGGTTAAGTAATCCACACTTAACTAATCTAAACACGGTAATTCGATGGGGTTAAGTTAAACACTTAACCAATTTAAACTCGGTAATTCAATGAGGTTAAGTAACCAATACTTAACCAACTTAACGTGATAATTTAATGGGGTTAAGCAACTTATACTTAACCAATTATACATGATGATTTGATGGGATTAAGATAATCTATGCTTAATCGATCTAGCAAGATAATCCGATAGGATTAAGGTAAGCTAGTACTTGACCAATTTGACTTGATAGGGTTAAGTCATGAGCCTCTGGGTACACTTAACCAACTTGTGGGACTAAGTCTTGAACTTAAATACTTAGCCAATCTTTGACGTGATTCGTGGGCGGGTTAAGTCATGGACTTGAATGATAACACTTAACCCAATAGACAAACCCTAGCTAGAAGAACTAGGTAGAAAACCGTGGTTAATCAAGGATAACGGGAAAGGAAGCTAAGTGGTAAACCTTAGTTAAGGGTAACTAAGTAATAATTCTTAGCTAAGGACATAGGACTAATTCTCAAAACGATGAGTAACCTGATACGGTAGGTCATCACTTAGTATACAAGGGGGAGCAAGTTATCTGACTTGGATAAAAGCTCCAGCGCACTGGGTGCCGAAGTGGAAGCTTCGGGGGACGTGAGGATATTCTTGGGATCCCTCTGTGGGCTGCCAGGTAATTATACTAGGCCCATGAGAGGTTAAGGTCTGCGTTAGAAGGACCAAGAGTATGCCTTGGTTGCTATGCGAGCAACCTAAAGACTGGGATGGATTAGCGTGGAGTCGACGATTCTTGTTTTTGCCCTGGATAGTGCATCGCCGACTACCTACCATCTTTAGTCAATCGTGTACGTGCGGAAAGGCAGGGAACCCCCAACAGACCATGTGCTTGCTATCGAGTCATGGGTGAGGTTGGCCCGTAGGAAAGTGGGCTATAGTGGGGCCGTGGAGTGGTTCTTATACATGATTTTTCTTGGATTGCCTTTCAGTAGTTGAGGGAGGGGTCACGTGGGACCATAGCCACGGGTACAAAAACAGACCTTGATACCTTCATCGGCAGACGATTTAAAGCTCCCGACCGAGTTCCGTATTTCTTGATTTGCCCTGGCACGGAACTCGGATGGCACATTGGGGAACATGTGCATCTAGACATGGAAAACGATTCACGATACATACGTGGGATCAAGGGCGCGGTTGACGGGTGGCGTAATCCCTAGTGGTCCTAGGTGGCCAAAACCCAAACCGAGACACGGAAACGTTCATTAGGTAGCATAATCCCTAGCGGTCCTAGGTGGCATAAATCCTAAGTGGACGCGCGATAGTTCATGGTAAGGAAACACAACTAGATCAAGGGTTGCAGTCCAAAACAACTTCAAGGATAAACCGTTTACATGGGAAAGCCCGTACAGCCTACGGCAAAGGACTGAACTTATACATGGAAAGAAACATATGAGTTGAGTAACCTATATATGCGGCATATTAGGTTGACATGGACCATTACACGACTTTTGAGTAAGGGTCATTCACGGATAACACGTAATACAGTTGGGGTACTAGTACGGTAGGTGCAGAGCAGATATACAGGATAGATGCCATGGGACGTTATACGCGATAGATATCTTGGGATATTATACTTGATAGAAACCTGACAATGTGATACCTTGTTTTATCTTGACACCGTAGTTTATCACGACACCCTAGTTTATCTGAGTTCAGTAGTTCATCCTGTTATTTTGATTTAGTTTATCTATCTTGTTATCATGCTTATGTTCATCTCAGTTTCTCATGTCAGTTAACTTTACTAGTTTTTATACTAATAGTAGATAGGGCTTACTCAGTCTTTTTGACTGACCCGTTTTGTTTCGCCTCTTTTCTTCCGTTTCCCCCCCCCCCTCCAGGTTACAGGGAGGAAACACTGCTGTTTAGTTCGGACTTCTTCTGCTTGAAGGTCATCATGGATGGCTTGGACTTTTCCTGGCTATGGCTACTTTACTGTTTTTATTTGGGGAATAATTTATGAAAAAGTCTTTATGCTTCTTTACTATTGCAAGACAGGTTTTGATGTACTCTGATGTAAAAGGCTTTAGACCTTATGTATTCATGTTTATGAAAGTTCGATTTTACTTCCGCTATTTTATATGTTCTGTCTTGTGATATTTCTGTGCATGTTTACCAATAATGCCCTTCTAAAGCTAGTGCATTCCTTTGCGAGTGACCCTAGCGGAGGCGGGGTGTTACATTTGGTATCAGAGCAGAAGGTTACTAGATTGGGCAAAAGTTTTTAAAGACCTTCTGAAAACTATTTGAAAATCGTTTATAAAGAAGCATTTTTCAAGAAAATTTTCTTTTAAAAGAAAAATGCTATTCCCCAAAGGCCATTAGCACTATCCTTGTTTCCTTAATTGAATCTCTTTTCCTTTCTTTCCTCCATCTGTAGTCACAGTGGTTTTAACTGCGACTAGTCTTTTCTATCTACGAAAGTGCTTTCCATGCGATGGAGGTGGTTCTCGAGAGACCAGTGGCCGCGTTATAAGAAAGGATAGTGAGAAAGAGGATAAAGGATACGAGCTTAAGGATGAGCAACTGGTTGGTATGGCTTAGTCCTCAAAGGAGGGAGAAAGATGAACAATGAAACCCATGACGAGAGAGTACCTTTGGCATGGTAAAACGGGGTGGATAGTTAAGTATTATGGGACAAGGACAAGATCATCGGGAGGGTAATAGTATGCTCTTATTTCTAGGGTACCTCGGAAGGAGGGTAACGATCTTGTTAAAAGTTTAGCTCTTCTTTTCTATCATCCCGCCAAGACTTTGTTTTGATCCCCGCATCATTTAAGTTTGCTTCGATAGTTGAGTCTCTGCACCTTAAGTACTAGCGTAATAGAGAATCCCATTTTTGTCTCAAGTCCTGTGGAGAACCGGTCCATTTATTCATGACTTGTTTTGGATTTGAGAATAACATGCCTCGGTTATGGATGAAGTGGTTATCCAGTAAGGGGTGCCACTCTCGGTTTTGATAGGAGGGTAGTTAAACTCTTTGACTAGCCTTGGTAATACCCTCGAAGTCTCGTGTAACCTTTTTGGGTTCGGTCATGATTAATTACTTAGAATCCCTTGATGCCTTTATTGGAAATTTGAAGCCCGATCGAGTGGTGTTCGCCGATAAGACGGATGGTTTATTTCACTTATACACGGGTTATGGAAATCACCCAAGTAAGTGCGCTTGATAACCTGGTTGGCATCTGTTTACTTTCAAGAGAAAGTTCTTTTACGTGGAATACCTTGTGGTACGAGATCCGAGATTCACTAGTGAATTTTGGAAAGCTTGCATGAGATCATGAGTACGCAGTCATGTTTGCGTCAAGTATTCTAGGAAAAGGATAAGTGCAAGTGGAACGAGAGGTGACAAAGAAATGAGTTCTAGCTCATGTTATGGAAACAGGAAATAAGAAGCTGCGAAATCGTGAAGTTAAAAGACGGTCAAGGCACGATGGAATTAAGCTCAGGAAAGACGACTTTGATGGTCAAAGACTAGATACGCGCATGATATCTCTTTTTGGGAGTATATTCTTGATCCCTGTTTTCGGTAGAGCTTACTTGTAGGCTATCTTTTGTGGACATCCTCTCGGTCCTATTTTCTGTTACAAACCCCGTAAGGAGTTTGTCTTGTTTATCTTCTCGACCCTGTTTCAGGGAATCCTAGGTAGAACCCTATGGATGTAAACATGTATTTGAAACATGTTATGATTGATATGGTTGCAAGTGGTTGCAAGTGGTTGCTCGTGGATGCGCGAATACACATTAGATACTAGCTCGACTCGGTCACATTTCATATTGCATATGCACGAGTATTTATACTTGTTTATGGATGAAATCGAGTGTATTATCATGCGGTTGTTGCATATGAATGAATGATTGTGCACGCATATAGTATCTATATGACTAGGACTATTTGCATACACGTTGGATACATGGCACTATACATATTTTTGCATTAGAAAGATTATTCAGGCCTGATCATTAGCATTAGCTAAGGAACATGTACACACACGTCTTGCATATATTCATACAGCATTAGAAATCATCTAAGGACAATGGTTGCTTGTGGATGATGTTTTGAGTAGATGGATGATGGATGGTAGGATATGTTCTTCCAAACTTGGAGATTTCGGGGACGAAATCCTAAAATGTGGGGAGAATGTAACAACCCGTATTTCGATAACATGATTAAGACGAGAATCAAGGCAGAATTTAATTTTAAATTCTGAATCAGGTGAAACGGGCTATGCCATTGCGTTCGTCTCGGAAAAATACGCGAAATAGAGTCCGAGTTTTCGAAAATCGGAGTCCGTATGACCAAGATATGGCCTCGCGAAGTTTCACGAAAAATTCCCAAATTAAAGGATACTTAATTAAGTGAAATGGGTTGCGCAGAGAAATATATATATATATAAAATTGAAAATTAAATAAATAAATATGCAAAAATGTTTAAAACAGCGAATTGGGAGAGCGGAATAACCGAACCGGCCGATTTTTGAGGTCGACCCAAGCCCGCAGTGTCGACTAGGGGTTAATCCAGGGTGTTTGGCTGTCAACCCGTGGTCCAATTCGCTCAAATGCAGATTTTGCATTTGGATGGTTCTCATGGTTCATCTTTAATCTAAAGGCCCTAGATAGTTCCTACACTTGACTTCTTCCCCAAGACATACTTTGGTGGCTTGGATTGAATCTAGGTTTAATCCTATGGCCTAAAACACGTGCCTTATCTATAAATAAGCCCCTAACCTACCCCTAAACCCTCATTATTCATTCATGCAACTAAACTATGGCAAAATTGCTACTCTCATGGCCTCCACTCAACTATCCTAGCCTCCACTTCATTTCTATGAGAGGTTTCATGATCATGAGAGTATTAGAGAGTCCCTATGTTAGTATGAGAGCTTCTCAAGTTGATTTCAAGGCAAAAGCTTTGATCTTTGTTCATAAAGATGGTATTTTTGTTGATTTGGAGTGTTCATCTTTGGGTTTTTGGGTGATGGCATGCATAGGCTTCATCACAATCTTTGTTTTGCATTTCGATTTGTGCCTTCATAGCTATGTAAGCCCTTCCCTACTCTTAGATATTAACTATGAAGTTAAATGTTCATGTTGAAAGTTTGGGTTTGATTAATTAGAATGATGCATGCTATCATGTTATGCAAGTTTATGAAGTCATTATCTTGATCTTATGAACTAAAAGCCACAACCTTTATGTTGAAATGTTGCATTATGCAACATGAGAATCTTCATAATCATTATGTCAACTTGCATATGAAGTCATAATCCTTATATGATGATATATGCGAGTTTCTAGCCATCATTCCATGTCTTTTGTCACCATGATTCGCTTATGTACCAAGTTTGGGTTGATGAATGTTTTTGAGGCTTAAGAATGTAACATGCAAGCTAATGAACACATTTGTGCCTCATTTGCCACCATGATTAACTTGTGGCTTAATACCCATTTTTATCATTCTTTTGCCAAGTCTCTTCTTTTAATCCATCACGTTGTTGCGAACGTATATGCTAGTTTAAAAAGCGTTGGGGTCACATTATGGGGAAACATAATGACATGAATATGACTTGGGTAAATGGGTATAAACATGACAACATGTAACGTTAAATATGACATGTGTTTATACTTGAAAACATGACTTGAAGTATAACATGGAAGTTGACATGTAAGTATGCATAAAAACATAAGCTTGGGAATTTACCTATTAAGTTAGGTCTACCCATTGGGAATTTACCTATTAAGTTAGGTCTACCCAATTGCTTGAAAACTTGTCTATGAACATGACACTAGACTAAACATGAAAGTGGCCAACTCGAGGTTGGGTTGAGTTTGCAACGTAAAACTACCCGGAACCGACCGGCCTAACTAGTAGTTGCAAACAATAGGACCCAATGTGAGAAGTTGGTCATGTTGTGCTTGAACCCGAGGTTAGACCAAGTTGTGGTGTAAAGCTATCCGGAACCGACCGGCTTAACTAGTAACCACAACAAAGTCTAATGTGAGAGGTTGGGGTGCATTAAGTAATTAATGCCACATGATATGGTTAAGTTAATTTGATCAATGACTCTTAACCAAATATGACATGGGTAAATGGGTTAAGTAAATAGGTTAGGCTAATGATACTTAACAAAACATGACAAGGTTGGGTAGGTTAAGTGATTTGATTTGCCTAATGACGCTTAACCATTTTTATACGACTAGTGGACGGGGATTAAGTTAACCAACACTTAATCAATCCAACATGATAATTTGGCAAGGTTAAGTAAGTTTTCTTAATGACACTTAACCATACAAGATGATTAGGGGATGGGGTTAAGTAATTTGCACCTAACTAATCCGACACGGTAATTAGATGGGGTTAAGTAATCCACACTTAACTAATCTAAACACGGTAATTCGATGGGGTTAAGTTAAACACTTAACCAATTTAAACTCGGTAATTCAATGAGGTTAAGTAACCAATACTTAACCAACTTAACGTGATAATTTAATGGGGTTAAGCAACTTATACTTAACCAATTATACATGATGATTTGATGGGATTAAGATAATCTATGCTTAATCGATCTAGCAAGATAATCCGATAGGATTAAGGTAAGCTAGTACTTGACCAATTTGACTTGATAGGGTTAAGTCATGAGCCTCTGGGTACACTTAACCAACTTGTGGGACTAAGTCTTGAACTTAAATACTTAGCCAATCTTTGACGTGATTCGTGGGCGGGTTAAGTCATGGACTTGAATGATAACACTTAACCCAATAGACAAACCCTAGCTAGAAGAACTAGGTAGAAAACCGTGGTTAATCAAGGATAACGGGAAAGGAAGCTAAGTGGTAAACCTTAGTTAAGGGTAACTAAGTAATAATTCTTAGCTAAGGACATAGGACTAATTCTCAAAACGATGAGTAACCTGATACGGTAGGTCATCACTTAGTATACGAGGGGGAGCAAGTTATCTGACTTGGATAAAAGCTCCAGCGCACTGGGTGCCGAAGTGGAAGCTTTGGGGGACGTGAGGATATTCTTGGGATCCCTCTGTGGGCTGCCAGGTAATTATACTAGGCCCATGAGAGGTTAAGGTCTGCGTTAGAAGGACCAAGAGTATGCCTTGGTTGCTATGCGAGCAACCTAAATACTGGGATGGATTAGCGTGGAGTCGACGATTCTTGTTTTTGCCCTGGATAACGCATCGCCGACTACCTACCATCTTTAGTCAATCGTGTACGTGCGGAAAGGCAGGGAACCCCAAACAGACCATGTGCTTGCTATCGAGTCATGGGTGAGGTTGGCCCGTAGGAAAGTGGGCTATAGTGGGGCCGTGGAGTGGTTCTTATACATGATTTTTCTTGGATTGCCTTTCAGTAGTTGAGGGAGGGGTCACGTGGGACCATAGCCACGGGTACAAAAACAGACCTTGATATCTGCATCGGCAGACGATTTAAAGCTCCCGACCGAGTTCCGTATTTCTTGATTTTCCCTGGCACGGAACTCGGATGGCACATTGGGGAACATGTGCATCTAGACATGGAAAACGATTCATGATACATACGTGGGATCAAGGGCGCGGTTGACGGGTGGCGTAATCCCTAGTGGTCCTAGGTGGCCAAAACCCAAACCGAGACACGGAAACGTTCATTAGGTAGCATAATCCCTAGCGGTCCTAGGTGGCATAAATCCTAAGTGGACGCGCGATAGTTCATGGTAAGGAAACACAACTAGATCAAGGGTTGCAGTCCAAAACAACTTCAAGGATAAACCGTTTACATGGGAAAGCCCGTACAGCCTACGGCAAAGGACTGAACTTATACATGGAAAGAAACATATGAGTTGAGTAACCTATATATGCGGCATATTAGGTTGACATGGACCATCACACGACTTTTGAGTAAGGGTCATTCACGGATAACACGTAATACAGTTGGGGTACTAGTACGGTAGGTGCAGAGCAGATATACAGGATAGATGCCATGGGACGTTATACGCGATAGATATCTTGGGATATTATACTTGATAGAAACCTGACAATGTGATACCTTGTTTTATCTTGGCACCGTAGTTTATCACGACACCCTAGTTTATCTGAGTTCAGTAGTTCATCCTGTTATTTTGATTTAGCTTATCTATCTTGTTATCATGCTTATGTTCATCTCAGTTTCTCATGTCAGTTAACTTTACTAGTTTTTATACTAATAGTAGATAGGGCTTACTCAGTCTTTTTGACTGACCCGTTTTGTTTTGCCTCTTTTCTTCCGTTCCCCCCCCCCCAGGTTACAGGGAGGAAACACTGCTGTTTAGTTCGGACTTCTTCTGCTTGAAGGTCATCATGGATGGCTTGGACTTTTCCTGGCTATGGCTACTTTACTGCTTTTATTTGGGGAATAATTTATGAAAAAGTCTTTATGCTTCTTTACTATTGCAAGACAGGTTTTGATGTACTCTGATGTAAAAGGCTTTAGACCTTATGTATTCATGTTTATGAAAGTTCGATTTTACTTCCGCTATTTTATATGTTCTGTCTTGTGATATTTCTGTGCATGTTTACCAATAATGCCCCTCTAAAGCTAGTGCATTCCTTTGCGAGTGACCCTAGCGGAGGCGGGGTGTTACAGGACACGCTTATTGGGTTTGATTGTAAGAGGTTAAAACTGGTTAGCGGTGGCAATGCAAGTCCAACGGGATCATGTGCGTGCGTAGGCCCGGGCTAGTAGGTAAGATGTTGTTGAATCGTGTAGATATAAGCCGTGCATCTTGTATGGGATCGGGTTGCCACTTTAGGGAGTGATACACCCCACCGTGGGACCATCACGAGTATCTACAAGTTAGGGAGCGGATCGCATGGGGGGTAGTGGGTACAACTAGTGGAGATAGGGGCAGGCGGCACATATGAAGGCAGCTAGAAGTACACGAAACAACCATTATCATTATTATGTTCTGTATGCGGGATCAACTTTTAGGGTGACTAGTAATGTTGCGGTGTAATTAGTAATGGTGCAGTATAGTAATTATCCAATAGTGATCAGGAACGAGATTAACGCCAAAATAATCCTCTTGTTTGCTCTGTCATGCCCACTTGCTTCACAGTCATTTCTTGTTTTACCAGTTTATGCCTTATCCTAGTTACTTTAATAATTATATTGTTAAAGTTATTGTACTCGCCAGACTTTATGTCCGACCCCCGTTGTTTTCGCCTATTTTCTTCCTTTTTCCCCACTAGGTTCTCAGAGTAGGACTAGTACTAGTGGATCTTGATCTTGGATCTCTTTCTCTCTCTTTTGGAAGTGCTTGGATTGCTGAAAGTAAAGTTCTGCTCATATCTTTTATGGATACTTGTGTTGGGGTTTATGCTTTTTAATTTATGTACTCAGAAAACAGTTTGTCAAGATGGATATTAAGTGTACTTGGTTTTACTATTGGTTTTTGAAGTTGTTGCAATCAAACTGTTTCTCCGCTGCAATAAAAGTTGTTGTAATTTTTTTTCAAGTACCAATATATGTATCTGTCTTGTTATATTCTGTTCTATACACTAAATACACTCCATGGAAGTTAATGCATTCCCTTTGAGAGTGACATTAATGGACGTGGGGTGTTACATCGAAATTCCCCAAAAGCTTCGTAGTTCGCACTGGGTCCTGTAGTGCCTGAAGGTGCCATGCTGCAAGCGGTTCAAGGTGGGAGAGGGTCGACTTCTGGCGCGTCGACGCCGGTTAGGGGTGGAGCTTCGGTGCCTCCAAAGTTCGTGCGCGAGGAAGGGATTCAATGGGAGCTGTTCGATGTAGAAGACCACCTAGAAGATGATAAAGATGAACAAAAACTGATGGTTTTAAGCGCGTGTATAGAAGGATTAATATGAGTTTATTTTTCAGTTTTTAAATAGGAAAACATGAATTTATTTTTCAGTGTTAAATATGATTTTTATAGAAGATAAGATTTGATTTTAAAATTAAAAAGATAGGATTTTTAACAATAAAAAGATGAGATTTTTAACAATAAAAAGATGAGATTTTTTTAGAAATAAAAAGAAATAACAATGTAAAAGATTTGAATTTTTATAATGAAAAGGTTAGAATCCTTGTAATGAAAAGGTATGATTTTTAACATTGAAAAGATATGATTTTTAACATTGAAAAGAGATGACTTTTAACATTGAAAAGATACAGTTTTTAACCTTGAAAAGATATGATTTTTAGTCGAGTAAAAATATAATTTTAGTTATATATAAAAGATTGATTTTTATATATATACCAGTGAAGAAGAAAAATATATATGATTTTTACTTCGATAAAAGTAGAATTTTTATATGTGAAGCAAATTAAAAATGTGATTTTTATTTGTTTGAGGCAATATAAAAATAAGAAGTAGCGATAAAAACTACGATTTTTATATATGAAGTGACGATATAAAAATATGATTTTTATTATATATAAAGCGCTATAAAAATATAATTTTTATAATGTAATAGCGAAATAAAGAATGTGATTTTTACATATAAAGAAGTGATTTTTATATACAGAACAACGAGATAAAAATATAATTTTTATGTATAAAGTAGCGGGATAAAAATATGATTTTTATTTATAATAGTGGAACGATAAAAATATGATTTTTATTTATTTGGCAGAACGATAAAAATTTGATTTTTATATATAAGAATAGCGAATAAAAATATGATTTTTAGCTGTATAGCGTTGCATTAAAAATGTGGTTTTTAATATGGAAACCGTGTGAAACAGACTGCGACGGAACCGAATGGAATCCAAACCGTTTAAAAATAAAGAACGGCAGAGTGGAACCCGAAGGTGAGAACTTCTCACTTTTATTTTATTTTCTAGTAAAAATATATACTAGGATGCGGACAGTGTTTAGCAGCACCCGACACCCGTCGTCCACAGACCATGGACGGCTTGTTTGTTTGGTTGATTTTGTTGTGAAATTGATTGTGTGATGTAGAATGGAATAAAATATTTTATAGTTAAAAATATAATTTTTAACGTGTATGTAAAATAAATATTTATAAACAAATAAGGTGATTTGTTTATGTACACACATTTGAATGGTATTGATTGGGAAGATAAATTTTA
Organism: Allium sativum; assembly: GCA_030737875.1. Lineage (NCBI taxonomy): Eukaryota > Viridiplantae > Streptophyta > Magnoliopsida > Asparagales > Amaryllidaceae > Allium > Allium sativum. The sequence continues at coordinate 32,883 of JASFAX010003618.1, forward strand.
CACATCGCCCAACTGCACAAATAAATCTGTGTTTGTTGTTTGAAAACCCCACACGGGTGTTGGGATGATATTGGACATACACTAATCCCAATAATTAGTTGTCTGTCAATCGATGGGTTGACAGGCTGTATAAGCGTTGAATATTTATATTTGATGCTTATGCAATGTAGAATGCACTAAGGATGATGGTTGGAAATGTTTGATTGTAGTTGTGTACATATGTGTATGAAATCCATATAATCACATTATATGGTAATTGACTGTGTCTGATTCTAGTTCAGAAAGAATGAATATTTTAAAATAACAAATATTTTAAAATAACGAATATTTTAAAATAATATTCGGTAAAAGATCAAAATTTGATTTTGATGTCCGAGTTGGGATGGACATGAATATATTTAAATATATATAGCCGTGTTGATTAGATTAACGCCATTTTGACATGAACGATATTTATATCGATTTTATTCATTTTTATAATGAATATCGAAAAGGAAATGATTTCAAAATCTAATGTTTTGAAAATATTATCATCTATATATCGATGATATGAAATATTCAATTTTGATTAGAAATTGAATATGAAGTTGAAATCGTTTTTGAAACGAATTTAAAACGATTTATAAAATACATTTTGAATGGAAATCGACGAAATATATATATATATATATATATATATATATATATATATATATATATAATATAGTGGCCTGAATAGAACGCGCCGCGCTGCGGGAGTTCGCGAATTTCGACCATTGACTTCGAATGGACATTACGGGAGATCCGACCGTCGGATTCTCCTAAAACCAGAACCGTTGGGTTCGTTTCGAAAAGAGCTTTCTAATAAACATTAGAGATTTGAAATCTAACGGTTGGACTCGGAATTATGTCCAAATCAAAATTGGAAAAGGTCGCTGTAAGTGCAGTTCGATGGCCGTTTACAGAAATCTACTGTACGGGCCTTGGTAAAATTATTAAAAATATCAATAATTAGTGAAAAATCATAAGAAATGATTTGGAAGAATTGGGATGAAAAACTCCATATTTGAAAAGATAAAAATATTTTTTTATCGAAATGAACAAGTTATTAACTGGAAAAAAATATGTTTATTTTTAGAAATAAATGAATTGGATTTGAAATGGTTTTAAAAATAACCAGAATTTCCAATATATAAGCTGGAATGGATTTGAATCGAAATTAACATCAGAATATTTCGGTGTTGGATTCGGGATTATACGTGTATTGTTATGGAAATTTGGAAGATATATTTTATATCGTTATTTCCAAAACGATATTGGTTAGTTTCAGAATTTGATTTTAAATATAAGCTAATATATTTTCTATTCAGAGCCTTGTATTTCATACCAAATGGGATTTGGGTTTTTTGTGAATGGTGTCTTCATTAACACTGTTCTTAAACTCAGTTGAGAAAAATATTAAATCTTTTTATTTAGATTTAATGAAGTATTCCGATTAAATAATATTTAATTGGAATTGGTATTTGGGTTTATCGTAAATGGTGTTTTAAATAACACTTGTTCTTTAACCTGATAATTAATGAAATGTGAATTGGGTTTGTTGTTAACTGTGTTTTAACGTCATTCGTTCTTTAACCCGATTTACAGTGAAAAGTGATGTGGAATTTATAAATCTTTTGTTAAGATTTAAGGAGATTTTCCAAAGTAAAGTTTTCCAATTTAATAAAATAAATTGGAATGGAATGGAATTCGATTTGGTAATAATCGAAGTGAACTACTATTGAGGAAGATTGTTAATATATTTAGAATTTAAAAGGCTTTGCCGTTATTCCATTTATATTATTAGTCGGATATGGAAGTTCGTATCGATTATATATATTGATATGTTTTCCGTGAAGATTCCATAGTTAATGGAATGTGATTTTGGGTTTATCTTGAGCTGTATTTTAAATGACATTAGTTCTTTAACCCAGTTAAAGATAGGATTTATTTCCTGGATTTGAATAATCATTAAGTAATGATTTTTGGAAATTGAAACTGAATTAGAGTTTTAATGAATCTTTAAATAGATTGAAGGGTGAATTTAATAACTAAAATTATCAAATTCAAGAAATGATCGAGAATGGAGTACCACCAGTTTTTCCCCAGGCGATAGTTAAATCTTTAATTTGATTTGAACGTGAAATGGTAATTAAGTTTACCGATAACACCGTGGTGTTAGATATGAAGTATTACCAGTTTTGCTTCATGAGATGAATAGGTTGGGATTGGGAAATTTAAAACAAATGATTACTTCGGTAAGGTTCATTAATCCCGACTAGTTTGTATAAACCATAATTTGGTTTGAACTAAAATCCAAAAGAAGATTAAAGAATAAATTTAAAGAATTTATCTTTAATAAAATTAATGGGAACCTATCCCAAAGAATAAGAATATTTGAATAAAGGAATATTATGGATTGGAATGAGGCGTATGTATTGTTTTTATAGCACTTACTTATTATGTACACGAGTTATTCAGAAAGACCGGGTTTATCCCATTCTGAATAAGTAATTCGACGATATATCGAGGATGAAGACGGTGGTCGAAGACCGGAGGTCTTCACATCATTTGGATAATTACTGATGATCTTGATCGGGCTGTACACCCAAGAGGAGGGAATCAGTTTCTGATCGTCTATACGTACTTGGAGTTCGATGGATATGCGTGGAATAAGGTTCCACCGGTTTCGTTCAGACCCAGAACGAACTTGTAAATGGATGTGTGTCTGACATCGGATTTCATTCTGTGTGATTGATATACATCGGTTGCATAGCGTGAATTGCCTATGTGGCATGCTGAGATGCAAATGATCGAGGATTCTTTTGAAAAGCAGAGTCTTGTGGTTGATGATCAAAGCACGGCTTTAATTGGCGTAGCTTTGTGTAGCATTAATTCGCGAGCCCCACACCCCGGTGTGAACTAGAAACGGGAGAGGACATTAGGGAGGACAAGCGTTTCTTTCTAGCTAGAAGCGGTGTCAGCGTTTTACTAGCCCTGACATTTTACTTATGTGAATGATGGATAGCGAGGCGCCTCAGTTATATCGGTCGATCCAGGACCGATAGAGTCATTTGGCTCATTTACGCCCCATAGGGCGGGGAAGCGCAGTGTTCACGCATTTTAATCCACATTGAGTGGACCGGCACTGACAATCCAAGAGCCCACCTGAGTCTGGTTCCTGAGACATAGTCGGCTAGATTGTCTCGAAGCGTTGAGGACGATCCCTTGCCTCGGTTCACAGATGGAAATCCAACTTCCAATACGTGACATTTGTGGTTTTGATTGTACAGCCTAGTATTGGCGACATGATATATGGTACCCATGACATCTAGGATTGATACATTTATATTTGAAGTTGTTTTATACACTATGCACTTATAGTAGTATCAAATGATTTATTTTTAACGTACCAAGCATGTTTGGCTATTATAAGGGAAAACCCTATCCCTCGGCTTGCGTTGCGTTGTGTAATAGGACCTGGGTCTTATAATAGCTTCATTTTTTCGAAAAAGCATTGCGTTGTTTTGTTATATGCACTAGTATTCTCGGGAGGAAACCCGTTCCGTGTTATACGGCGTGGTCCCTTGATATATCTAATTTAAAGTAAAGTTTTAAATAATTGTTTTAGTTCTCACACCAGTCACATGACTGAACTGGAGTTTATTGTTTTAACCTAAACTCTGGGTGCCCCTATTTCCACACGGGCTACTAGTAGTTTTGGTTTTGTAGATTTATATTCAGAGGTCCTGGCTTACAGCTGGAATGATATTCGGAAAGGTCTGTATCCGTTTATCTCTTTAAGTTGTGTTTTGTATTATTTTTCCGCTGCAGTAATGTATTTAAATCTCTTATGTTTATCTAATGTATATTGTTTATTCATACTCTGTAATATTCTTGTATTCTGATGAAATTATTGTAATTAACAATGAAATGTTCTTCTGTTTGTGTCCTGATTCGTCTTGTCCTCAATTCAATCCGGGCTTTCCTTCACGGGGAAGTTCGTGTCGTGTTACTAGAGTTTTAAAGAATCTTGAATTAGATTGAAATGAGACTGGAATAATTAAATTTATCGAATTCTTGAAATGATCAAGAAAGGAGTACCACCAGTTTTACTCCAGGCGACAGCTAAATCTTTAATTAGATTTGAACGTGAAACGGTAATTAATTTAACGATAACGTAGTGGGTGTTAGATATGGAGTCTTATAGTTTTTGTTCCATAGGATGAATAGGTTGGGATTGGAAAGACAAAATAAATGATTACTTTGGTAAGGCACGATAATCCCGACTAGTTAATAAAATCTTTTGAAATGATACCCAAAGGAAGATTTAAGAATAATTTTATAAGAATTTATCTTTGATAAAATTATTGGGAACCTTTCCCTAAAAATGTGAATATTGGAATAAAAGAATATTCTGAATTGGAATGAGGCGTATGATGTGTTTTTATAGCACTTGATTATTGATTATAAAATATGCGAGTTATTCGAGAAGACCTGGTTTAACCCATTCTGAATAATTGCTATGACGACTAAAGTCGAAGCTGAAGACGGTGGTTGAAGACCGGAGTTATTCATATCATCTGGATGATTATTGATATCTTGATTGGGTGTACACCCAAGACAAGGTAATAAGTGGTGATCGTTCAGACGTACTTAGAGATCGATGGATATGCGAGGACCTCTCTCCTGTATTGGCCATTTGGGACGAGGAATAAGGTGCCTCTGGTTTCGTTCAGACCCCAAACGGACTTGTAAATGGATGTGTGTCTGACATTGGATTTTATTCTGTGCTAATTGATTTCTATTAAATATATATCTGTTTGGTGGCAGAGAATTTATTCTCTTGCTTAACACCCTTCTCTGAGACTTACGAGCTTAGAGGTTATATATTGATAGACATCAATAGTGTGGCATGAATTGTCAGTGTGGCATGCTAAGATGCAAATGATCAAGGCTTTTGTTGAAAAGCAGAGTCTTGTGGTTGATCAAAGCATAGCTTTAATTAGCATAGCTTTGTGTATAGTGTTAATTCGCGAGCCTCACACCCTGGTATGAACCAAAAACGGGATAGGACAGTAGGGAGGACATGTATTTCTTTCTAGCTAGGAGTGGTGTCATGGTATGGAGCCCAGACATTTTTATTTATATGGATGATGGAAAGCGAGATATGTCGGATATTGAGTCCCTAGTGGCTCAAATTTGCGCCCCATAGGGCAGGGAAACGTATTGTTCAAGAATAACTAATCCACTAACGTAAGTGTGAACCGGCCCTACATGCTCCAGGTGCAGTTGCGGCTGTATCCTAAGACATGGTGGGCTATATTGTCTCAAATTCGGTAAGGACGATCCCTTGCCTTGGTTCATAGATGGAAATCCAACTTCCAATATGACATTATGCGGTTTTGATTGTAGAACTAGTATGGCGACATGATAAATGGTACCCATGCCGTCTATGATTGATACATTTATATTTGAAGTTTTTTTTGACACTATAAACTGATAGTAATATCAAAATAATTTTTTTTAAACGTACCAAGCATGTTTGGCTATTATAAGTGAAAACTCTATCCTCTGGGTTGCGTTGCATTGTGTGATGGGACCTTAGTCTTATAATAGCTTCATTTTTCAAAAAGCATTGCGTTGTTTTATTTTAAACTGTGGTTCATGTGTAGTAAACCCGTTCCGTGTTATACGGCGCGTGGTCCTATAATTTCTCCCAACTTTTAAAGTAAAGAAATTAATAACTGTTTTAGTTCTCACACCATTCCCATGATTGACCTGGAGTTTATTATTTTAACCTAAACTCTGGATGCCCCTATTTTCCACATGGGCAGCTAGTAGTTTTAGTTTTGCTAAATTATTTTCATAGGATCCTGGATTTATAGTTGGAGCTATATTCGGAACGCTCTGTATCCATGTATTTCTTACAGTTGTGTTATGTATTATTTTTCCGTTGCTTTGTAATTTAAATCTATGATATATTTTTTAATGTATAAAATTTATTCATCCTCTATAATATTCTTGTACTCTGATGTGATTGTTGTAATAGCAATGAAATGTTCTATTGTTTGCGTTCTGATTTGTCGTGTTCTCAACTCAATCTGGACTTTTCTTTATGGGGAAGTTTGGGTCGTTTCAATATCTTTATAACTTAATTAAAGAAACTCAGTTTTAATATAAAACCCATGCAGAAATTCCTTTCGCAATTCAACTCGATTCCATTTCAAAACTCCGATTTCTTACTTAAATGAATTTCACTTAAAAAAATTTCTTAAATTATTATTAATTAAATTAAAATTTTACTTCATCACTAACTACTATAAAAGTAGGTAAATTCCCAATTAAAATAAATAAATAATATATTCTTTATTAAACTCCAATTAAAATTTGAAAAAATATATTCGTTAAACTATTTCAACATATTACTTGACACAACAAAATAATTTAACTTAATAATCTAACTCCAGTTAAACAGTTGACTTAATCAACTCAAAACACGATTATTTCTTTAACCAATTTCAATTAATTCCTCCTTTAAATTAATTAATAATATAATTAATTTAAATAACTTCATTTAATTGTTTCTTATAACAATTAATCCATATTCTTAACCATTACTGTAATTTCTGCTCAACAACTTATAGATCTTATCAACAAAAGAATTTGACTTATACAACATTTAATAATTATTTGTGAACTAAAATAATAAATATGAATTTCCTTTCAAATAAACTTTTATTCAAATTAATATATCTCAAAAATATATCTTCAGTTATAAAATAAATTTTATAACCTCATTTCTGTCGATTCATCTGACGGTAAATCAATATTTCCAAAACGAATGATTATCAACCCATCTGATGCTAGTTACTCAATCAATATTTCCCATTGGTTAATATTATAACAAACGTTGAGTTATGATTCAATAATCAATAACAAATCAATAGTGTAATCGGGTTGGTCATACTGTTCATATAATGGTAATATGAAAATAAACAATAAATTTTGAGGAATCCAGTTGGATCCCTCTAGCCTGTTTTTCCCTGCATCCAAATATGTTATCTCAAATAATATCATTTAATTAAATAAACAGATATAATATTCAACAATCAATTCATAACAACAATTCAAACATGTCCATATTTCAATTTTACACGCTTATATATTATAAACGTAACCAGCAAGGTAAGTTACCTTGTTTGGAAATAATCGTTAAAACAACAAATTTTTTTTTTAATATTAAACTAGCGTTAAATCAACCAATCCATCCAATATATAAATATAACCATTCAGCACACAACAAACAATTATCAAGCATAGCACACAAATTAAATCCCGACTTGTATAAAATACAAGTGGGTAAAACTGAGTGAGTTATACTCACTTTGATTTCGTTTATTTTTTAAACTGTTTGGTTATAGTTAAATTAAGCAGTAATTTTAATTATAAACTCCAATCATCTTCTGCACTGTCCAGATTAGTCCCGTGTTGTTCTATTCGCTAACACAATTACTAAAGATCTTGTTTCGTTCCATTCTGATAACCTAACAAGAAGTCATTAGCATTATTAGTTTATAAGTTTTAAATTAGCTTGATTAACTTTAATTATATATTAATCTAATTACTTAGCCTAATATATATATATATATATATATATATATATATATATATATATATATATATATATATATATATATATATATATAAAAACAGGCCGACAAATCACTTTTTGATAAAAACAATATTCGGCCGACTTCCTTTCTTTGTTTCCCAGGCCCGACTCTTTACTTCATTAAAACAATTCACCCCTAAGTAAAAATTATTTAAACTTCATCAAATTATGTATTAATATAATACTAATTACTTGTTTGAATAAATAATTAACATTTCTTAATCAAAGATTAATTAAATTAGTTACGTTCGAAATTCTTAACAGACCAATTAGTTCTTATAATAAGGGTTAGTCAACGTTAACTACAGATATTTGAGGCTAGAAAATAAACATACGATCTGGTAATTACGTGGTTAACCTTTGATTTGATGATAGCGTACCCGAGCCAATGTTCATGTAAAAGAATACCGAACATTATTCCTTAGACTTGCTCCTTTCTCAATATTGTTTCTAATATGCCGACCCTTTCTACTTTACTGTTGCTTTTATATAAATGTGCCACTTCCTTCACTTTGTCTTCAATACATGTTACTTCTTCAAAATTTAACTCCCACGTTACAAAAAAATATGCCCAATTAATATACTCCCAGCGTATGTACAGAAAAACACGCTGCTTCCTAAACGAGTACCCTTGCTTCAATTAAAAAGAGACGTGCCCAACTGTATTTCTCCTTAAAACGGTTTGGCCGAAGCTTCTGTCACCTTAAAAAAATTGTGCCCAGTCCTCCTCCGTTCTGCTTCACAGTTCCACGTGCTGAATTCCAGAACTCATTCCAATCTACGTCAATCGTCAACTGCTGCTGTTTAGACAACGGCCGACTCCTTGTTTAAATCTCCATGTGTAAATTTTCAACTATCAACACGTCTTTGTTTTATTCCCAGTTCATCCACCGTTTCGAAATATTTTCCCAACTTCTTTTCTTTTTGCCAACTTTGTTTTCTCCATGTTAAACGATTACACTTTGTTAATCATGCAACTTGATACCCACCTCGTTCACCACCACTTCATCACCATCGCTCACTACACCGTCTCCCTGAGCTCAATCCGAATCCATCGAGACCCGCACCTACATGCCCTCCACCTTCACTCACAACTGCACCATGCCCAGGTCCTCCTATCACAAATGGTTTACCAACAAACGTTGTGCCCTCTAGACGAGATTCCGGCCACCAGAATTTGTTGAATCCAATCATAGCTAACCAGTATATAGCTCTCGACAAGCTGAAGAGTATAACAGTTGAACGTTTTTGGGTTTGCTTTTTGGGTGGAGAGGATTTAGGGTGAAAGAATCGGATTGGAACTACTGCTGGTTTAATAAGATGGTGGCCATAAGAAAATTGATCACGGTGTGACTGTGCTGACCAAAATTAGGGTATTTGAGTGCCAAGTGGTATTT
>JASFAX010003619.1:0-41964 GCA_030737875.1 Allium sativum
TTATACATTGAATTTCGATAGAAAAATAGAATTTTTATATATTGAACTTCGATAGAAATATAGAATTTTTATATATTGAACTTCGATAGAAAAATAGAATTTTATATATTGAACTTTGAAATAAAAATTCGATTTTTATATATGGAACTTTGAAATAAAAATTCGATTTTTTTATATTGAATAGCGAACTAAAAATTCGATTTTTATATATTGAATAGCGAACTAAAAATTCGATTTTTATATATTGAATAACGAAGTCAAAATTCGATTTTTACATAGGTAGTAAAAGCGGACGACGAAGATGACGAAGATGCGATAGCAATGAAGTTTTCTATCAATGAAGAGCCGTGGAGCTAGGATAGCTATATGTGAGAATTTCTCACCTTTCAATTTAATTTTTCTAGTTATATATATACTAGGATGCAGACGGTGCTTAGTAGCACCCGACACAATTGTCCACAGACCATGGACTTGTTTGTTTGACTGTTTGGTGATTGATTGCGATATTGGTTTGAATGTGGTTTGTGGTGTGAAAAATCGAATCGATAAATTGGTTAGGATTAGACGTGCGCCGTTATAAGGCGAAGGAGTAAGGCTAGGTTAGACCCTTACTCCAAATTTTGTGGTTTGCAAAATGAAATTGATTTGATTGATGTGTGAATGGCGTGGGCCTTCACTAGACCGGGGATAAGGCTAGGCCTTGTCCCGTTTCTAGTATCGTGCCGTTATGCCGCCGAAATTTTCTAAAATAAGTTAGAAAAATAAAAATAGCATTTTATTTAAAGAATGAACTGAATAGAAATTCATATGTTAAAATAAAATGTGTTATCGTTAAAAATATAATTTTTAACGTGAATGTGAATAAATAAATATTCATTTACAAACCAGACGGTTTGTTTATGTACACCTATTTGAATGACGTTGATTGGGTCGATAAATTTTACACATCGCCTAACTGCACAAATAAAATATGTGTTTGATTGTTTGAAACCCCACACGGGTGTTAGGATGAAATTTGAAGTTCACTCATCCTGATTGATTAAATATGTCGATCGATTGATTGACAGGCTGTTATAAGCGTTGAATATCTATATTTGATGCTTATACAGTGTAGTGCACTTTGGTTGATGGTTGATTATTTTCAATGCTATTATATACATGTGTTGTATGAAAATCCATATAATTAATTTTATATGGTAATTGATTGGGCCTCATTCCAGTTTTGAAAAAGAAATATTTGAAAAAGAAATATTTGAAATAGAATATTTGAAAATAAAGGAATATATGAAGCCGTGTTGATTAGATTGACGCCATTTTGACGTGAACGATATTTATATCGATTTTATTCATTTTAAAATAAATATTGAAAGCGATTTCGAAATGAATTGAATTGAAAACGATTTCGAAATGAATTGAATTGAAAACGATTTCGAAATGAATTGAATTGAAAACGATTTCGAAATGAATTGAATTGAAAACGATTTCGAAATGAATTGAATTGAAAACGATTTCGAAATGAATTGAATTGAAACGATTTCGAAATGAATTGAATTGAAAACGATTTCGAAATGAATTGAATTGAAAACGATTTCGAAATGAATTGAATTGAAAACGAATTCAAAATGAATTGAAAACGATTTCGAAATGAATTGAATTGAAAACGAATTCAAATGGAATTGAAAGCGAATTGAAATGAATTCAAATTGAATTGAAATTCGAATTGAATAGAAATGAAATTTAAAAATGATTTTATAAAGAAGAATTCAATTTTGCTTTGAATTGAAATAGAAGTTGAAATAGAATTTGAAACGATTTCAAAACTAATTATATAATTCGTTTTAAATAGAAATCGACGAAATATATATTATATATATTATATATATAATATAATGGCCTGAATAGAACGCGCCGCGCCGCGGCAGTTCGCGAATTTCGACCATTGACTTCGAATGGACATTACGGGAGATCCGACCGTCGGATTCTCCTAAAACCGGAACCGTTGGGTTCGTATCGAAAAGAGCTTTCTAACGGATATTGGAAATTAGAAATCTAACGGTTGGATTTGGAATTATGTCCAAATCAAATTCGAAAAAGGTCGCTGTAAGTGCAGTTCGATGGCCATTGATGGAAATCGACTGTACGGGCCTTGATAAAATTATTAAAAATAGTAATAATTTGTGTAAAATCATAAGAAATGATTTAGAAAGAATTGGGATGAAAAACTCCCTATTTGAAAAGATAAAAATAGATTTTTATCGAAATGAACTAGTTTTGAACTAGAATTATAATTCTATTTATTTTTAAATAAATAAATTGAATTTGAAAAGGGTTTTGAAAATAACCAAAATTTCCAATGATTGCATTGGAGTGGATTTGAATCGAAATTGTCTTCGGAATATTTCGATGTTGGAATTTGTGATTATACGGATGTTGTTACGAAAATTTGAAAGATATATATTTATATCGTTATTTCCAATACGACATTTGTTAATCATAGAATTTGATATTGAATATAAGCCGATATATTTTCTATTCAGAGCCTTATATTGAATATCAAATGGGATTTGGGTTTGTCGTGAATGGTGTCTTCACTAACACTGTTCTTGAACCCAGTTGAGAAAAGATTAAATCTTTTTATTTAGATTTAATGAAGTGTACCAATTAAATAATATTTAATTGGAATTGAATTGATATTGATTTTTGGGTTTATCGTGAACAGTGTTTTAAATAACACTTGTTCTTTAACCCGATAATTAATGAATGTGATTTGGGTTTGTCGTGAATGGTGTCTTCACTAACACTGTTCTTGAACCCAGTTGAGAAAAGATTAAATCTTTTTATTTAGATTTAATGAAGTGTACCAATTAAATAATATTTAATTGGAATTGAATTGATATTGATTTTTGGGTTTATCGTGAACAGTGTTTTAAATAACACTTGTTCTTTAACCCGATAATTAATGAATGTGATTTGGGTTTGTCGTGAATGGTGTCTTTACTAACACTGTTCTTGAACCCAGTTGAGAAAAGATTAAATCTTTTGATTTAGATTTAATGAAGTGTACCAATTAAATAATATTTAATTGGAATTGAATGGATATTGATTTTTGGGTTTATCGTGAACAGTGTTTTAAATAACACTTGTTCTTTAACCCGATAATTAATGGGATGTGACTTTGGGTTTATCGTGAACCGTGTTTTAAATGACACTGATTCTTTAACCCAGTCACAGATTAAAACTAAGTGGAGTTTTAATGAATCTTTAATTAGATTGAAAAGATCGAGAATGGAGTATCACCAGTTTTGCTCCAGGCGATAGTTAAATCTTTAATTAGATTTGAACGTGAAATTTAGAACTAACTGTCAGTTAGCTAAGTAGAATGGTTTTCTGGATATTGATCTGATGTTGGTTTCGGCCTTCGGGGTTAATATTTGGGGAATTATTCTCTTGATTAATTTACGGTTAATGACTAATGAGTTGGAATGAGGCGTATGTTGTGTTTGTGTAACACTTTTATAATATATACGCGAGTTATTCGGAAAGACCGGGTTTATCCCATTCTGAATAACTGATACGACGATAAGTCGAAGATGAAGACGATGGTCGAAGACCGGAGGTCTTCACGTCGTTTGGGTAATTACTGATGATCTTGATTGGGCTGTACACCCAAGAAGATGGAAACAGTTAGTGATCGTCCAGACGTACTTGGAGATCGATGGATATGCGGGGTACTAGGTGCCTCCGGTTTCGTTCAGACCCAGAACGGACTTGTAAATGGACTGTGTGTCTGACATCGGATTTCATTCTGTGTGACTGATATCGGTTGCATAGGATGGTTTGCCTGTGTGGCATGCTAAGATGCAAATGATCAAGGCTTCTGTTGAAAAGCAAAGTCTTGTGGTGATGATCAAAGCACGGCCTTTGTCGCGTAGCTTTGTGTAACGTTTACTTCGCGAGTTTCACACCCGGTATGAACCAAAAACGGGAGGGACATCAGGGAGGACTTGCGTTTCTTTCTAGCTAGAAGTGGCGTCAGTGGTTTTACACGCCCTGACGAGTTTGACTTATGTGGTTGTTGCTGTTGCGAGGTGCCTCGGATTGATCGGTCGTTCTCGAACCGATGGAGTCATTTAGTTGGCTCGTTTACGCCCCATAGGGCGGGGAAACGCATGTTCAGGCATTTTAATCCACTCCGTGTGGACCGGCCCTGACGATCCAAGGGTCACTCGAGCTCTGATCCTGAGGGGCGGGCTAGAGCGTCTCGAATCGGTTGAGGACTATCTTTTGCCTCGGTTCATAGATGGAAATCCAATTTCCAAATACGTGACATTTGCGGTTTTATTTGTAAACCTATATATGGCGACATGATATATGGTACCCATGCCGCCTATGATTGATACTTATGATTTGAAGTTGTTATATACACTATGCACTTATAATAGTATCAAATGATTTGTTTTAAACGTATCAAGCATTCTTTGGCTGTTATAAGGGAAAACCCTATCCCCCGGCTTACGTTGCATTGTGTGATAGGACCTGGGTCTTATAACAGCTTCATTTTTCTTTATTTAGCATTGCGCTGTTTGTTTTATGCACTGGTATTCTTGGGAGGAAACCCGTTCCGTGTTATACGGCGTGGTCCCTTGATTTACCTAACTTTGAAATAAAGATTAACTGTTTTAGTTCTCACACCAGTCACATGACTGACCTGGAGTTTATTGTTTTAACCTAAACTCTGGGTGCCCTTATTTTTGACACGGGCAGCTAGTAGTTTTGGTTTTGCAGATTTATATTCACAGGATCCTGGTTTACAGCTGGAACGATATCCGGAAAGCTTTGTATCCATATATCTGCTTCTAGTTGTGTATTGTATTATTTTCCGCTGCTATGTATTTAAATGTAATTTAAATCTCTGATATTTCTGTGTAATATTCATTTATACTCTGTATATTCCTGTAATCTGATGCATTGTTGTAATATACAATGAAATGTTCTTCTGTATGTGTTCTGTTTTGTCCTATTCTCAAACGATAGGGCGTTTCGAACGGTCTGGGTCGGTTTAGCGACCGGTTCGGACCGAGCGAAATTCCTTGCCGTCACAACCTTTTAGGGTTACTGCTGAAAAGGGTCCCCCGTTACTAGGTTTTCTATCTCTAGCCAACATGCTAAGTTGGTTAAGTGTTTCTAACCTAACCCCCACCAGTCCGTTTAGTTTAGCATGTTTCATTTTGATTAAGTCTTAGTCCACTTAATCCTAACAATCCTGACTCAGCCTTAATTGTCTTATTAAGGCCCTGACCTCTCACATTAGACAGGTATTGTTGTGGCTGCCTGTTGCCGGTTGGTTCCGGGCAGTCTTACGCCACAACTCAGTCTAACCTCGGGTCCTTATTGGGCTCCATGTTTAACCTCCCACATTGGATAGGTATTGTTGTGACTACTGGACAGCCGGGCGGTTCCGGGCAGGTTTACATCACAACTCAATCCAACCTCGGGTTAAACACATCGTATGTTCTACATTTACATATCTTGTCATTCTTCTTTATTTCTTATATGTAAATATTTGCGGCCCATTATTAAGTTAATGGTGTAAAGGTTACACCAATCATGGGCCCAACCCATACTTGAACTTGGGCCCTTCTATTTTATATTTTCATTCATTAATTAATTTTTAACCCAACGTTATCTTCCCCCGTTTTACAAGTCCGTTCATATATATTGGGCTTAGCCTTTTAAAGCCCAATTTAGCCATGCGAAAAGGGGAGGCTTATGGCGTATGCACGAAGAGGGGAAAGTGAGCGCATGAACTTGCATATGACGTTGGAAAATACATAATAGAAATTGGTGTACTTGCATAGTGGTGACATGTATTTTGGTCATAAAACATAGGTGACATAAATCAAGGCATGTAAACTTGCATAGGTTTAACTACAACATGAACCTATATTCTTATTTAGGCATAATGTCAAACATAGGCATGGCACAAATACTTCTAGCATAAGCATGGCATAATGTCAAACATAAGCATGGCATAAATACTTCTAGCATAAACATGGCATAATGTCAAACATAAGCATGGCATAAAATACTTCTAGCATAGGCATGACATATTGTCAAACATAAGCATGGCATAAATACTTCTAGCATAAACATGGCATAATGTCAAACATAAGCATGGCATAAATACTTCTAGCATAAACATGGCATAATGTCAAACATAAGCATGGCATAAATACTTCTAGCATAAACATGGCATAATGTCAAACATAAGCATGGCATAAATACTTCTAGCATGAACATGGCATAATGTCAAACATAAGCATGGCATAAATACTTCTAGCATAAACATGGCATAATGTCAAACATAAGCATGGCATAAATACTTCTAGCATAAACATGGCATAATGTCAAACATAAGCATGGCATAAATACTTCTAGCATAAACATGGCATAATGTCAAACATAAGCATGGCATAAATACTTCTAGCATAAACATGGCATAGGTATAGTTAAATTTGTTCATGGCATAAATATAAACAAGTCATGTTCATAAGGTTTCTACATGTTTACAAAGAGGATACTTTGTTACTAACACAAAAGCATAGTTCAACTTAATTAAATTTAATCACATAACGATGGTATACTTATGCATAAATATTCCTAATCATGGTGTTTGCTTTTAACTTGAAAAAAAGGGATTTTTGTGTCTAACTTAGCCATGTCTCACATATGTCATCATATAATTCTTTTAAACAAGATAGACTTAATCATGAATTTCAATTATGCCCAATATCATTCATAGCCTAGCCATATTCATAAGTTTTGCAAAAGCATGACTTAATACATGGATTATGGTGTCAAAATTCCAACATAGTTTCATATGAACTATAACAACCAAACTTGTCTCAATTACTTGCAAAATGATTTATGCACAAAATAGATATCATGATGGCATAATAACAAAGCCCCAAACTTGCATGAATTTCAATCAACTACATACATGTAGCTTCAACATAGACTACATAATTTGTGCAATATTCCAAACGTATATTTGCATAGAACTACCGCATGTAGTTCTTTATAATTGAATGACATAATTCAGAATATCCAAAAGTATATAAATCGCACAAATACGAATTTCATTGCCACAATTCAAGCATACATATCTACACAATCATTTGTTCATACCAAAGTAATACTCTACTTACAATGGTTGCGGCAAATTCTCTAATTAAGAGATATGATTCCTTTGTTGAATTGATTAGCTTTAGGTTGCTTGAATTGCTTTAGGCCTTAGAACTTTCTCCCTAATCCTCTCTTTAGTTGGCGGCTATTCTTTGTCGTTCCTCAGCAACATGGCGGCTATAATCTTATTTTGAATGAATAGATTAGGGTTTAGTCTAGGGTTGTTTATATAGAGGTAAGGAATTGATTAGGACCCTTGATGTTGCTAGGTTAGATCGTAGCCATTCATTAGATAGAGAGACCAATTAAAACTTGCCACCTAGCCCTAATGACAAAGCAACCCACAGAAATTCGACCAAACACAGACCAGGCCAGCCAGGAGGGACTGGGTTCGATTTTCAAAAATTAAACTTTAAATTGAGCTGTTTTAGTCTATTTGAATTTTATCTATTGTATACATATATTTTTGCATATATATATATATATATTCTCATATATATACATATATTTTCTTTATTTCCTTATATGTACGTTCTTATCCTTTCAAAATTTGAATTTGTATACGTACATGTATTTGCATGCTCAGTTGGCCCTCTCTAAAACAGAGATAAAAATTATGTCGCCGCCGGGGTTCGAACCCCCGACCTCCATGCTACAAATCCAATGCCTTAACCAACTGAGCTACAGAGGCTTTTGTTAATAAGTCTTAGAATAATAATAATTATTGTCCTCTCCTTACTTCTTTTTTTTCATGTTTTGCTGTAATATTTAAATTAAAGATATCTTCTTCATACGTTATCCGTTTTGCGCAAACTCGGACTCTATCTCAAGCAGAATTCCGAGACGAACGCAATGGTGATGTCCGTTTCCCTTAATTTTTATGTTACAATTTAATTATACTTTAATTCATGAATTTCACAGTTATAGAATTTTCGGGGTGTTACAGAACCCTTTGATTGTATCGTCGTTATATCGTTGTATCTTGTTGTTGTTTGATAGAATTCCGCGTGCTAGGATAAGGCTATGGATGCATGGCTTGATGGTTGCTAGTTTGGATGATAGGATTGGCTTCTCATGGATGATAGGCATGCGGAATTGTTGTGGTTGCTTGGAATTTTGGGGGCGAAATTCTTAAGGGGGGAGAATGTAACAGCCCGCATTTTACGTATCGGAAGATCGTAAAATATTTTTATTTTATTCCCTGAGGGTTGGATCATTCTCATCTTTTGTTATGTTGCTTATGGGGATGTGAGACATGTCCATAAACTTTACCGATTTTGTTTGTGACCATTTAGCCCTTGTCAGTCTTGTACATGGCATAACTTTTGACTCAGATCAAATCAGAGGATGAGACCTATGCCATTGGAAAGGAATTGATGATTCTCTTTCCATAGAGTGGTTACATGAAAGATTTGGTTCAGTAGTTTCGGAGAAATCGCTGTTTTAAGGTTTTTCAGTTGGCTATTCAGGTTTTGGAAGGCTAATGGGCTGATTTGGAGAAGGCCCATTAAGGGGTTGGTGTAGGCTATAAATAGAGGGTAAGGGATATGGGGAAAGGTTGGATTTTCCATTCTCTTATGGGGAGCCTTTGATCTCCTTCTTCCTCTAACACCTTTCCACCATTAAAATTCCAAATCCAAGGAGGGAAATCGAAGATCTATACCATTCAAGGCTAGATCAACATCGTTTCAAGGGAGAATTCATCGGATTGAAGGGTTTGATTCGAAGTGTTCGCTGTCCGGATTGCTTTTTCATCGCTTTTGCTTTGTTTTGGATAATCGGTGAGTGATTTACATCCCTCATTCGGATTCATGAAAGTATGTGAGTTATAGGATGTTAATTTCATCATTTCCATGTTATTTTCTTTAGATCTACACCATGCTAAGTCCATTTTACATATGAATCACCTTAGGATCTGATCTAGATAATTTAAATGGTTAATTTCATGATTTCTCTCAAGTTTATGCAAATTAGATCCGTTTTTATGTTCATATGTTCACTTATCATGTTTTGGGAAATTTATGTGTTTTGATGGAAATTGTTAGATTGATGATATTGTTGGTTGCATAACATGTTTGTGGTTGCGTTTGAATGAATCGGATAAGCCGGTTTCGTCGGATTCGTCGTTTGGCGAAGTTTTGGTCGAAATCGAAGTCGAAATGGAGCTGTGCAGGAATCGGGTCGGTCCTAGACTGGTCGGTCAAATCGTGGCTTGGGAAGCAAGACAGGGATTGGGTCGGCTAAGAGGGAGCAAGCTAGTCGGATCGGTCGCAAGGAAGTGGTCGGTCGATCTATAATAGTCAGGTCGAGCAAATCTGGAGTTCTGATTTGGAGCAGGCGGGTCGGTCATGTTCCAGGAAGAGTGTGATTAGGTTGGGTCACTCTAGGGTGGTTGGTCGAACAGGTGGTCGGTCGGTCTCAGGTGATAAAGGCTGGTCGTTCTTGGAGCTGGTCGGTCTGATCGGTCCAGAAGGTTGAAAAGGGAGTCTGGTCGGTTCAGAAGGATTCTGGTCGGTCCAGAAGGAGCTGAGGGAGGTCGGGTTGGTTCAGGAGCGGTCTGATCGGACCAGAAGGGGTCTGGTCGGTCCAGAATGGGTCTGGTCGGCATTTCTAGTGGAAATTTCCGATCGGACACTTCAAGTGATGTTATAATTTCGAAGTAGTTCAAGTGGGAAGGTTCGAAGTGTTGAATGTGTTCGTTGATCAAGGTGGAACAACGAATGAGGTGACAACTCAAAGGTCGTGAGTTGATGGATAATGGTGGCTCGAGAAGGTTGCTTGAGCTATGGAATATCGTCAAGGTTGGACGACTAGAGATGCGAAGGCCGAGAGGTCATCGTTGTCATAAGTTCTAGCAGGCTCAAAGCAGGGGTACGATGGGGGCACCCAAAAGATCAGAAGGTTGTTGGTCGAGTACCCGGGGTCTTGGGGAAAGGCCTAGTGTCAAGGTTGGACATTGTCAAGGTTGGACATATGGAGTTCATGCTAGAACTGGGGTTACCATTAGACCTTGACATATGGCAAGGTTGGCCGTCATACGATAATGACGGTTTCGAAGCAGGATTGGCGGTGATAGCCAGAGTCTGTCATGTATGCTGGATGTTTTGCTTGTGCCATCTCACGTGGGTTATCCAACATCGAAGTAGATGTTCCTTGAGTGCTTGTCTGATATTGGTTTCGGCCTCTGGGCTTGTATTCGAGGGATGTTGAATTCGACTAGGATGATTTGCGTGAGATATATATATATATATATATATATATATATATATAATCTCGATGCCATGATTGCTATTGTTGGTTGTTTCTATTTTCCATGAACAAATGGTTGTTCTGGTTTCTATGGATTAATGGTTGAAATGCTTGGTGTAAAGGCTATCACTGTCC
Source organism: Allium sativum (assembly GCA_030737875.1). Taxonomy (NCBI): domain Eukaryota; kingdom Viridiplantae; phylum Streptophyta; class Magnoliopsida; order Asparagales; family Amaryllidaceae; genus Allium; species Allium sativum. The sequence continues at coordinate 10,570 of JASFAX010003619.1, forward strand.
GATGTGGGGAAGATAAGGTTGAGTTCTTCTCTGGTGTTGTGGGTAGACAAGTTGTTCATTTACCCATTCTCATATACATTCTTGTTGAAGTTTGTTAGCTGTTTTATCGCTCACTAAGACTATTGTCTGACTCAAGATTTTATGTCTCCTCTTATTACCTTGGGCTGTTAATCCGGTTGTGGATGGGCAGACTAAGTAGCAGGTTACAGGTAATGGAGCTTAGTGAGACGAGGAAGCTGAGCGAAGACGAGCAGGAAGCTGGCGTACTAGTTTTATTACTATCTAGTATTTCTGTTTCCGCTGTTTGAGTTGCTTGAGAGTTATAGTGAGGCCTTATGTACAAACTTTGATATCAGTTGGATAATCTTTCTGGATGTTGAGAAAGTTTCAAAAGTTTGCTATATGATACCTCATTACTATTACCTGTTGTATATGTTCTATTATATTTCATCCTTGCGCTGTGAGTTCTACGACGGGTTTTGATGTGTTTACCTACTCTGATGATCGTCCATAGCAGCCTGGCACACCTTTCAACGCATAATTCCACTTTTTTTTAGTGTGGGGGTTATGGGCGGTCGTCACAATATATCATGCCGCCATACTAGGCTCTTCAATCAAAACTGCAAAGTCACATATTGGAAGTTGGATTTCCATCTGTGAACTGAGGCAAAAGATAGTCCACTACCGATTTCGAGACAGTCTAGCCCATGTCCCAGGCAAGTACTCAGTCAAGCCTTTGGATCGTCAGAGCCGGTCCACCGATGTGGATTAAAATGCATGAACCCAGCGTTTCCCCACCCTTTGGGGGCGTAAATAAGCCAAATGACTCCATCGGCTCCACACAGTCACCGATATATCCAAGGCGCCTTGCAACAACAACAACAACACAGGTGAAAATAATATAAATGTCAGGGCTAGTAGGTCACTGACACCACCCTAGCTAGAAGGAAATGCATGCCCTCCCTGAGGTCCTCTCCCGTTTCTGGTCCACAACCGGGGTGTGAGGCTCGCGAATTAACGCTACACAAAGCTATGCCACACAGACCGTGCTTTGATCATCAACCATAAGACTCTGCTTTTCAACAAAAGTCTTGATCATTTGCCACTTAGGCATGCCACGTAGGCAATTCACTCCATGCGATTGATATCCATCAATATATAACCCCTAAGCTCGTACGTCTCAGAGAAGGGCGTTAAGCAAGAGAATAAATTCTCCACCGCCAAACAGATATATATTTAATAGAAATCAATCACACAGAATAAAATTCAATGTCAGACACATTGTCCATTTACAAGTTCGTTCTGGGTCTGAACAAAACCGGAGGCACCTTGTACCTCGCATATCCATCGATCTCCAAGTACGTCTGGAGGATCACCAACTGGTTCCCTCCTCTTGGGTGTACAACCCAATCAAGATCATCAGTAATCACCCAAACGATGTGAAGACCTCCGGTCTTCGACCACCGTCTTCATCCTCGACACCACGTCGAATCAGTTATTCAGAATGAGATAAACCCGGTCTTTCTGAATAACTCGTGTATATAATAAACAAGTGTTAAACAAACACAACATACGCCTCATTCCAATCCAAAATATTCTTTTGTTCAGATATTCTTATACTTTGGGAAAGGTTCCCATTAATTTTATCAAAGATAAATTCTTTGAATTTATTCTTTAATCTTCCTTTGAATATGAATTCAAATTTGTAAGGATTAGCGAACCACACCGAAGTAATCATTTATTTTATTTCCCAATCCCAACCTATTCATCCCATGAAGTAAAACTGGTCATACTTCATATCTAACACCACGGTGTTATCGGTAAATTCAATTACCATTTCACGTTCAAATCTAATTAAAGATTTAACTATCGCCTGGAGCAAAACTGGTGATACTTCATTCTCGATCATTTCAATCTAATTAAAGATTCATTAAAACTCCACTTGGTTTTAATCTTCCCAAAAATCAATATTAATGATTGTTAAACTTGGGAAATCACATCCTGTCTTTAACTGGGTTTAAGAACAGTGTTAACGAAGACACCATTCACGACAAACCCAAATCCCATTTGATATTAATTACAAGGCTCTGAATAGAAAATATATCGGCTTATATTCAATATCAAATTCTACGACCAACAAATATTGTATTGGAAATAACGATATAAATATATCTTTCAAATTCCCATAACATTATCTATATCATCACGAACTCCAACATCGAAATATTCCAAAGACAATTTCGATTCAAATCCATTTCCGCTTTATATATTAGAAATTCTGGTTATTTTCAAAACCATTTCAAATCCACTTTATTTATTTTAAAAATGAATGGGATTATAATTCTAGTTCAAAACTAGTTCATTTCGATAAAAATCTATTTTTATCTTTTCAAATTTGGAATTTTTTGTCCTAATTCTTCAAAAATCATTTCTTATTATTTTACACAAATTATTACTATTTTTAATAATTTTATCAAGGCCCGTACAGTCGATGTTCGTTAACGGTCATCGAACTGCACTTACATCGACCTTTTCCAAATTTTATTTGGACATAATTCCAAATCCAACCGTTATATTTCAAATCTCTAGTATTCATTGGAAAACTCTTTTCGATACGAACCCAACGGTTTTGGTTTTAGGAGAATCCGATGGTCGGATCTCCCGTAATATCCGTTCGAAGTCAATGGTTGAAATTCGCGAACTACCGCTGCGCGGCGCGTTCTATTCAGGCCATTATATTATATATATAATATATACTTCGTCGATTTCAATTCTAAATGTATTTTATAAATCATTTTAAATTCGTTTTCAAAACAATTTCAACTTCATATTCAATTTCAAATCAAATTTGAATAATTCATATCATCGATATATAAATGATAATATTTTCAAAATATTAGATTTTGAAATCAATTCCTTTTCTACATTCATTACGAAAATGAATAAAATCGATATAAATATCATTCGCGTCAAAATGGCGCAAATCTAATCAACACGGATTTTATTCAACACATGAATGTTTATTCTATTCAACACATGAATATTTATTTTATCCAACACATGAATATTTTATTTTATTCAACACATGAATATTTATTTTATTCAACACATGAATATTTTATTTTATTCAACACATGAATATTTATTTTATTCAACACATGAATATTTTATTTTATTCAACACTTGATTATTATTTTTATTCAACACATGGATATTTTTTTTATTCAACACATGAATATTATTTTAAAATATTCTTTATCTTCCATACTGGAATGAGGCCCAATCAATTACCATATAATGTTAATTATATGGATTCCATACAACACATGTATATAATAGCAACGATAAATAATCAACCATCATTCAGAGTGCACCACACAACTGCAAAAGCATTAAATATAAATAATTAACGCTTACACAGTCTGTCAACCCATCGATTGACATACAACTAAACAATCGGGATTAGTGTATATCAAATATCATCCCAATACCCGTGTGGAGTTTCAAATCAACAAACACAGATTTTATTTGTGCAGTTGGGCGATGTATAAAATTTATCGTCCCAATCAATATCAGTCAAATCAGTGTATATAAACAAATCATCCGATTTGTTTATAAATATTTATTTTATATACACGTTAAAAATTATATTTTTAACTATAAAATATTTATTCAATCCACATCACACAATCAATTTTCACAACACATTAATCAAACAAACAAGCCATCCATGGTCTGTAGACGACGGGTGTCGGGTGCTGCTAAGCACCGTCTGCATCCTAGTATATATTTCAACTAGAAATCAAAATAAAAGTGAGGAGTTCTCACCGACTAGCTAAACGAATTCACCGTGACTCTTCATATGTAGGAAATCTTCACCTTTCTTCTAACGAGATCTGTTTCATGCAGTCTTATGTTAAAAATCACATTTTTACATCGCTGCTCCATATGTAAAAATCATATTTTTATAACGATGTTTATATAATAAAAATCATATTTTTATAACACTCTTCTATATAAAAACCAAATCTTTTTCGCTACTTCATATATATAAAAATCAAATTTTTATCGCTACTTCATATATATATATAAATCGAAATTTTATCGCTACTTCATATATATATGTAAATCGAATTTTTATCGCTACTTCATATATATATAAGTCAAATTTTTATATTTCTAACTTCATGATAAAGATCGTATTTTTATTTCAAACCTACATAAGAAAAATTGAATCTTTACTTCTTTAACTTCATAAGAAAAATCGAATCTTTACTTCTTTAACTTCATAAGAAAAATCAAATCTTTACTTATTTAACTTCATAAGAGTCGAAGAAAAATCGACTCTTTACTTCTTTAACTTCATAAGAAAAATCGACTCTTTACTTCTTTAACTTCATAAGAAAAATCGACTCTTTACTTCTTTAACTTCATAAGAAAAATCATTGCTTGAAAACAATGTATTTTAAAATAATTAAAAGGGAAAAACACTCACTGATTGAAGGGGGTTTTGCCTGCTCGCTCGCAGAAGGTGGAGCAGCTGACTGGCACGTCAAGGGGGGGCTGTGGGTCCGGAAGTGGAGGGCGGTGGTTGATTTGGGGTGCAGCGCGTTGTGATTCGCGATGGCTCCATCGCAGTCTCGCGGTCTTCATCGGAGAAGCGATCGAAGGAGGAGGTGGAGGGAGGGGAGCGGCGGTCTTGGGCGGTGGGTGCGGTGGCCAGCGTCCGGCGGCGAGAAGGGAGGCGGATCACGGTTTTCTGCGTTATTTTCTATTATTTTTTTCTAATTTCGATTTTGAACTGTTAGGTCAAAAGGAGGAGAAAGGGGTTTGTTTATTTATATATATTTAATTTATTATTATTATATTCAATAGTGTTGACTTTTCATTCGACCACCAAACGTGACCCAACGACTGTCGTCCCTAGCTCATTACCCCCACTCTGAACGCAATGGGATAGGTTTCGCAAGCCAAATCGACTGTTTCAATAGGTTTTTGTTTAAATTAAAATATAAAGCAACATATATTCAATTTGAACGTACATTTTAATTTACCGTGGTCACATACTAACTCTAAAAATTCCAGAAAAACTATTTCTAGCTTCGTATTGACGATACGGTCCTAATAAAATAATTTCATCGAATTATGAGACCATATGAAAAATGGCCTTTTTCTGGTCGATCGAAATTGACTAAAACTGTTAAAACACGTTTAACTTCGCCACACTCACATATTGACTTCAAAAATTATGAATTTTGAAACCTAGCTATTATTTAACATCCCGGATCCAACAAAAGTAGTTTCGTCGAAAACCGAGGTCATTTGCAAAATTTCCATTTTAAAGGTCCTTTATATATATTAAAAAACATATAAATTCCACAACGACTTTTCTGAATTTTAAACTGGACATATCTTACACTCTATAAAGTGAAATCTCAGTTTCTTACATCCATTAGAAAGATATTCTTAAACAGATTCAAATATTTCTTGTTTCGTCCAATTCCGACTTAAAACGAATTCTGTATATTCATTTGAAATTTGAAATCGAATTTTCGATCTACCGTGCCATTTCAGGCTCGTTATATATTTAAAATAAATTTATTCATTTTAACTTCGTCGATAATGAATTTTCCATCGTTATTATTTAAAATAATCCATTTTAAATAACCAAAATCCGTTAAATTCGCCAAAATAAAAATTTTAAATTGGCTCAGATTTCCGGGTTATTACACAAATAGCGAAAAAGGCCAAGATGATGGTTGAAAATATTTGTTTAAAAAATATTGATAGGGAAATGAAGAAGTGAATTAATTAATGAAATATTAATTAATTGGCCGAGTGATTGATTGATGTTATGGATGAGTGTTTGTTTGTTTTTCTTCGATAGTTAAATAACCGACTATCGAAGTATTTGCCAATATCGTTGCCAATATGGAGAGACCGGTTGGATTATTATCCGAGAACCACTCCGTATTGGCAGTAGCATTGCGAATCAGATTATATGAAGATAATCGAAGATGGAGTAAAATGCAAGGACTTTTTCTATTAATAGAAATTGTGCCTTCGGTTTCGTTCAGTCCCAGAATGAACGTGTATGGACGAGTGTCTGACAGAGTATTTCCAGTGATCGCATATGTTGGTCTGTATAAATATATATGATGCAGAGGATTTATTCTCTTAGCATAATATCCAATATATTTGTGCAAATCAATTAGTGATTAACGGATTTGGCAATGTGGCATTCAAAGTGATTGTGCTACCAATGAATTGCAAGTAATCGTAGCCTCAGGCCTCAATAACCGGGAAATGACAAAAATCGGGTAGGCAGCATGGCTATGCGGGTCACTCCCATTAGGGTGTATAATCACCTATCAAGAGAAATTCCTTTTACTTCATTAATCTATCGATGCTGTCCCTTTTCGGGAAACGGTTGCTGATCCCAACCGCTGGTGATATACATTCGATACACTCAAGAGAAATGAGTGGTCGGTCATGTGTGGGTCGGGTTGCTAGACGTTCTTGTTGAACCCAGTGTATTCCGGTCTTGTTGAACCTAGTGTATTCCTCTCTAGAGATACACTATCGGAAGGTGGTTCCATACCTTGTCATAGTCGGAATCCAATCTCCAATAAGAGCCCTGCGGTTTTTGATTTCATATTATATATGGAGCGTGAGATGCAAGTGTTCCGCTAGATTGTTATTTATTTGATTTAGACACTATTATAATATCACTGGATTTTCGTATAAAAGTGTTTTGGGTTATAGTAGGGTAAAAACTGTCCATGTTTATGTGTGGGCTGGTCTTACTATTATCCTTTCTTTCGAACGGATTTTGAAAGTTAAACAAATGGTTGGAGTTTACTCACACCAGTCCCATAACTGACCCAAAGTTTATTTTGTTTTTGTTTTCCCTAAACTCTTGGGTGCCCAAATTTGTACGGGCAGTCAAGTAGTCGGGATTGTTCAGATTCACTTGGAAGAGCAGGAAGCAGGAGGCTTCACCAGTTAGCTATAGACTATCACATTTCCGCTGTGTACTATGTTGTATCTGGAAACAGATGTTTATAACTGTTCCAAGAATAACTGTTGTGCTTTGATAATGGTATGTATATACAGTTACTGATTTGTATTTCAAAAATTATGTTATTTAATATATTTTATTCGTTCCGCTGTGAGATTTGTCTTCTTTGTTTTCTTTTATTCTAATATTTCTTTCTTTTTATTTCTCATCCTCTAACTTCTTTCTAATAATGATTCGTATTTCTATGCAATTTGGGTTGGACGTGTGGTGTTATTAGTCAACTCAGATAGTACGGATTTGCGGGCCGTTACATATTTCCTTTTCAAATCTATTTGTAAATGGTTTACAAATATTCCCTTTTCAATTTATATATAAAATCTATTGATTTTATATAAATAATTTATTTTCAAAATACACTTTGAAAATCCCCTTTTCTACATCCCAGTATTTCTTAAAGTATTTAAAATACCGAATAACAATGATCGAGATCATTCAACACACATAATCAACAACAGATTATATATCGCATCATATATCACCATATATGAAACAAAACAGTAAAATAATTGTAATAACCCGGAAAATGCGAGCCAGTTTAAAAATTTTATTTTGGCAATTTTAGCGAAGTTTGAACATTTAAAATGGATTATTTTAAATAATAACGATCAGAAATTTATTTTGAATAGAATTAGAACGTATACATTTATATACGTCATCGTTAGAATATAAAATTTTATTTTAATGATAAAAGGAATTGAAAATGGCGCGGTAGTTCGATAATTTGATTTCAAACTTCAATTGAATGTACATGATACAAAATAAACCGGATTTTAGCGAAACCAAAAATATTAGAATCTAATTGAGAATATCTTTCCAACGAATCCGAAAAATTGAAACTTCATAGCGGGGATAAAAAGTTACGCCCAGTTGAAAATTCTGAATAGTCGCTATGGAATTCAGGCCCTTAAAAATGGGAATTTTGCAAATGACCTCGGTTTTCGACGAAACCACTTTTGTTGGATCCGGGATGTCAAGTTATTGCTAGATTCCAATTTTCCTAATTTTTGAATTCAATACGTGAGCGTGGCAAAGGAAAACGTGTTTTTACCAGTTAAGTTGATTTTAATCGACTGGAAAATGGTCATTTTTCAAACAGTCTCAGAATTCGATGAAACTAGTTTTGTTAGGACCGTTTCGTCAATACGAAGCTAGAAAATATTTTATAGGAATTTTTAGAGTTAGTTTGTGGCCCCGGTAAATTGAAATGCGCGTTCAAATTCAATATATAGAGTTATAATTGGATTTTGACGAAAACTGATCGAAATGATCGAATCAGCCTACGATACATATCCCATTGTGTTCGGAATGGGGGTAATTAGCTATGGACGACAGTGGTTGGGCTCGATTCGGGGTTCGGATGAAAAGTCAATTGTTGGAGAATTAAAATAAATATAATATTAAATCCTATTTACATATAAACCCTCCCCTCTCTATTTATTTCATTCACCCCGTTCAAAATTAATTCCCCCAAATCAGAAAACCGTCGACGTTGCTCTTTCCCCCCTCCCCCTATCGGCATCGCACGCTCCTCCAGTGGCGCAGCCGCCGGATCCGCGCCTCCTCCGGCCTCCTCTTGCGTCGCTATGCTCTCCCCTTCCGTTCGAATTTGAAGCCCTAGATCCCCTAACCCATGGAGAACCGCCGCCACCCTGCTGAAACCCACTGCCGCCACTTCCTTGGCCCATCACCACTGACCACGACCCCCATCCGCGAGCACCAACGCAGACGCCACCCAGAAGCGCGCAACCACCCCAAAGTCCGCTGGTAAATTCCTCTTTTAGTTTATTTTAAATAATTAGGGTAATTTAGTTAAGACAATAATTGTAAATCAGTTTTATATATGTATAAATTCACATTGAATTTATTTTCTGTTTTTTTTAATAGATAAAAAGTTAGATTTTTACTATATAAAGTTTTAATGATATAAGCGTGTTAAAAACTAGATTTTTATGTTAAGGAAAGTTCAGATTTTTATGTATATGATTGCTTAGGAAAAATTTGATTTTTATTTAACAAAAGCTATGATTTTTATTATCGAAAAGATTGTATTTTCGATTAAGTAAAGATTATATTTTTTCTATAAAGAAAAGGTAATATTTTTATAATGTAAAAGCTTAGAAATTTTTTTTATATAATGGGAAAACCTAGATTTTAACCATGTGATTTTATTATATAGATAATAAAAATTCGATCTTTACATAAGAGTTAGATATAAAAATATAATTTTTATAAATGAAGGAGCGTTATAAAAATATAATCTTTATTGGAAAAAGAGCGATATACAAATATAATTTTTATATAGAGAATAGCGTGATAAAAATATGATCTCTATTATATGAACACCGATGTAAAAATAGAATTTTTATCTATATAGTAGCGACGTAAAAATAGAATTTTTATCTATATAGTAGCGATGTAAAAATAGAATTTTTATCTATATAGTAGCGACGTAAAAATAGAATTTTTATCTATATAGTAGCGATGTAAAAAAAGAATTTTTATCCATATGGAGTGATTATAAAAATATGATTTTTATATACATAGCAACAATATAAAAATGCGAATTTTATATATGTAGTGGATACAGGCAACGAAAGTGACAAAAGGCGAGAACAGCGAAGACTTCTACATAAGAAGAGTCATGGCGTTTGGTTTAGCTTGGGTGAGAACTTCTCACTTTAAAATTTCTTTTCTAGTTAAAAATATATACTAGGATGCAGATGGTGCTTAGCAGCACCCAACACCCGTCGTCCACAGACCATGGATGGCTTGTATGTTTGATTGTTTGATGTGTTTTGAAAATTGATTGTGTGATGTGAAATGGAATAAAATATTTATATAGTTAAAAATATTTGATCGTTAAAAATATAATTTTTAACGGGTATGTGAATAAATAAAAATCTGTGTTTGTTGATTTGAAACCCCACACGGGTGTTGGGATGATATTTGACGTACACTAATCCCAATTATTTAAGTATGTCGATCGATTGGTCGACAGACTGTGTAAGCGTTAATTATTTATATTTAATGCTTATGCAGTTGTGTAGTGCACTTTGGATGATGGTTGATTATTTATCCGTGCTATTATATACATGTGTTGTGTAGAAATCCATATAATTAACATTATATGGTAACTAATTGGGCCTCATTCCAATTGGGAAAATAAAGAATAGAATAAAATAAAGATTCATGTGTTGAATAGAATATAAATAGTCATGTGTTGGCGATAATCATGTGTTGAAAATTATCATGTATTGAAAGAAATATTTTAACAATAAAATTTACATCTTTGTCATATTTAAAGTTAGAAACTAACTGGAAAATAGATAAGATGAGTGATTTCCTGAGTATTGATTTGATATTGGTTTCGGCCTTCGGGGTTAATACTTAAGGAATCATTCTCTTACTACTTTACAGTTGGAGTCTGATTAAAAATCAAACGATAGATACCATAGTTTATAAAATATATTAGATAATATAAATAGTCATGTGTTGACAGTGCTCATGTGTTGAGAATATTCATGTGTTGAAAAAATATATATTCATGTGTTGAATAGAATAAATATTCATTTGTTGAATAAAATAACGAATTTATTGAAATATATAAAGTCGCGTTGATTAGAGTTGCGCCATTTTGATGTGAGCGATATTTATATCGATTATATTCGTTTTTATAATGAATATAGAAAAGGAAGTGATTTCAAAATATAACGTTTTGAAAATATTATCATTTGTATATCGATGATGTGGAATATTCAATTTTGATTCAAAATTGAATATGAAGTTGAAATCGTTTCGAAACGAATTTAAAACGATTTATAAAATACGTTTTAAAGGGAAATCGATGAAATATAATATATATATATATATATATATTACATAAAGGCCTGAAAAGAACGCGTCGCGCCGCGGTAGTTCGTGAATTTCGACCATTGACTTCGAATTGACGTTGCAGGACATCCGACCATGGGATTCTCCTGAAACTGGAAACGTTGGGTTCGTATCGAAAAGAGCTTTCCAATGAATAATAGAAATTTGAAATCTAACGGTTGGATTTCGAATTATGTCCAAATCAAATTTGGAAAAGGTCCTTGTAAGTGCAGTTCGATGACCGTTGATGGAAATCGACTGTACGGGCCTTGATAAAATTATTAAAAATATCAATAATTTGTGTAAAATCATAAGAAATGATTTGTGAAGAATTGGGATGAAACTTTCAATATTTGAAAAGATAAAAATAGATTTTTATCAAAATGAACTAGTTTGAACTAGAATTAAAATCAATTTATTTTTGAAATAAATAAATTGAATTTGAAAGTGGTTTTAAAAATAACCAGGTATTTCCAATATGTGAATTGGAATGGATTTGAATCGAAATTATCTTCGTAATATTTCGATGTTGGATTCCGTGATTATACAGATATTGTTATGGTAATTTGAAAGATATATTTATATCGTTATTTCCAATACGATATTTTTTGGTTTTAGAATTTGATATTGAATATAAGCCGATATATTTTATATTCATAGCCTTGTATTTAATATCAAATGTGATTTAGGTTTGTCGTGAATCATGTTTTAGGTGACATTGGTTCTTTAACCCAGTTAAAGACAGGATATTGATTTTTTAGAAGATTAAAACTAAGTGGAGTTTTAATGAATATTTAATTAGATTAAAGGTGAATTGAAAATTTAAATTATCTAATTTGGAAAAAGATCGTGAATGGAGTATCACCAGTTTTGCTCCAGAGCGATAGTTAAATCTTTAATTAGATTTGAACGTGAAATGGTAATTAATATTTACCGATAACACTGTGGTGTTAGATATGGAGTATTACCAGTTTTTCTCCATGGGATGAATAGGTTGGGATTGGGAAATAAAATAAATAATTACTTTGGTGTGGTTCGCTAATCCCGACTAGTTTGGAAAACCGTAATATAGTTTGGAAAACCATAATACGATTTGAAAAGATATCCAAAGGAAGATTAAAGAATAAATTTAGAAGAATTTATCTTTGATAAAATTAAGGGGAACCTTTCCCTAAGAATGTGAAATTTTGAGTAAAAGAATATTCTGAATTGGAATGAGGCGTATGTTGTGTTTGTGTAACATTTGTTTATTATATACGCGGGTTATTCGGAAAGGTCGGGTTTATACCCATTCTGAATAACCGATTCGACGATAAGTCGAAGATGAAGACGGTGGTTGAAGACCGGAAGTCTTCACGTTGTTTAGGTGATTACTGATGATCTTGATTGGGTTGTACACCCAAGATGAGGGAATCAGTTGGTGATCATCCAGACGTACTTGGAGAACGATGGATATGCGAGGAAAGTGCCTCCGGTTTCGTTCAGACCCAGAACGAACTTGTAAATGGAGTGTGTGTTTGACATTGGATTTTATTCTGTGTTGATTGATCTCTATTAAATATACATCTGTTTAGCAGCGGAGAATTTATTCTCTTGCTTAACGCCCTTCTCTGAGACATACGAGCTCAAAGGTTGTATATCGATGGACATCATTCGCATGGAGTGAATTGCCTGTGTGGCACGCCTAAGTGGCAGATGATCAAGGCTTTTGCTGAAAAGCAAAGTCTTGGGGTTGATGATCAAAGCACGACTAGTGTGGCGCAGCTTTGTGTATAACGTGAATTCGCGAGCCTCACACCTCGGTATGAGTCAAAAACGGGATACGGACCGTTGGGAGAACATGACGTTTCTTTCTAGCTAGTGGTGGTGTCAGTGATTAAACTGGCTGACATTTATATACTTTTCACCTGTGTGGATGTTGGAATGCGAGGCGCCTCGGATATAGGTATGTTAGGACCGGGAAACGTGTGTTCAGGAATTGCTAATCCTCCAAAGTTAGGTGAGGACCGGCCCAACCAATTCCAAGGATCATAGTGGGGTCCTGAGACATTTGCTAGAGTGTCTCGAACGGAGAGGAGCTTGCCCCTTGCCTCGACTCATGACGGAAATCCAATTTCCAATACGTGATATTGCGGTTTTAATTGTAGAACTAGTATGGCGACATGATATATGGTACCCATGTCGTCTATGATTGATATTTATGATTGAAATTGTTTTGACACTATACACTTATAATAGTATCAAATGATTTGTTTTAAACGTACCAAGCATGTTTGGCTATTATAAGGGAAAACCCTATCCTCCGGCTTGCGTTGCATTGTGTGATGGGACCTGGGTCTTATAATAGCTTAATTTTCCCAAAAAGCATTGCGCTGTTTTGTTATATGCACTAGTATTCTTGGGAGGAAACTCGTTCCGTGTTATACGGCGTGGTCCCTTGAATTACTAACTTTTAAAGTAAAGTTTTAAATAACTGTTTTAGTTCTCACACCAGTCACATGACTGACCTGAAGTATATTTTTTTAACCTAAACTCTGGGTGCCCCTATTTTTGACATGGGCAGCTAGTAGTTTTGGTTTTGCAGATTTATATTCAAAGGATCCTGATTTACATCTGGAACGATGCTCAGAAAGCTCTGTATCCGTGTATTACTTTCAGTTTTGTTTTGTATTGTTTTTTCGCTGCTATGTAATTTATTGTAATCTCTGATATTTGTCGAATGTATATTTATTCATACTCTGTATATTCTTGTATTCTGATGGAATTGTTGTAATAAACAATGAAATGTTCTTCTGTTTGCGTTCTATTTTGTCGTGTTCTCAAGGCAATCCGGGATTTCGAATGGTCTTGGTCGGTTTAGCGATCGACTCAGATCGAGCGAAATCTCCTATTGTTACAATAAATGTTGAGAAATCCTGTTGGATTCCTCCAACCTGTTTCCCTGCATCCACTGATGTTAAACGATACAATTAACATCAATTTCATTTCACTATGAAATATTCTGCTAAACAGAATCAATTTATATATATATACATTTATTTTTATATATATATAGTTATATACAACCAGATCTATAATTTCAACCAATTACTTAGCAGTTCAACCAAACAGTCAATACATAGAAATCAATCATCATTTATCAGTTCTAAATATACGTTATAAAAATATGAACTGATAGGGTTGGTGAGTTTTACTCACGTTGGACGATCATCATTAATAATGATAATTGTCGTTGATTCAGCTCCAATTCATTTCCAGTCATTTCAATGGTATAGCCACCGTCCATACGATCCTAACGGATCTGACCGTCCGTTAATCTGACACCATATGGCCAAGATATTATAAATACAATTAATACAATATTTAATTAAAAACAAAACTCAATGTAAATTTGAATTTGGGCCGTACTCCTTCCAATCGGCCCATTACCCTCTAAAGCCCAAACCCCTCCGTGACCTTTCTTCCCTGTAAAACTCAAACAGCCGTGCTCCAGGAAAGCAATCCCAACATTTCGCTACTTTCCATCTGATCCTTTACAAAATGCCGAACTCAAATCTTAATTCAACTTCACTTTAATTCCTCTTCATTTAGTTTATTAATACACTGTTAATCCTTCTCTTCCTTTTTCTAATTTCCGTAACTTCCTGTATAAAACAAATGGCCTTTTCGATTCTCTCATCCCCTTTTCTTTATCACCACTTCATGATAACTTCAACAAAAAATATCAAAATTCTTCTCGCTAAAACCTCTTCAATCGTATACCCTTAATACACGACTCGATCATCCTACTTGAATCGCATCGTCGGCTCCTTCACGCGGTGCTATAGGAACCCACGACAAGAATTACCACCGAAATCCCCTAAAGTTTGCTACTAGATGTTTTTCGATCTCCTCAATTCAAAACTAAACTTGAAATCATGAATTAATGCATACATTGCTCACGATCTTGAACCCTAGATGTCAATGCTAACGCTGGGTTCCAGGAAACACAATCGCACCTCTCCAAAACTCCAATAATTGTAGAACTGCCTTGTGAGAAACCAAAAACATAAATTTTACGATTTATTGAATTTTGTATGATTTTATATTGAATTTCAAAGGATTGAAATCTTTTTACTACTAGGAGAAAGAAAGCAGCGCATTGTCTGTTTGACTAGAGGAATGGGAATTTAGGTTTAGGCAGTGTTATTTATAGAGAACAATAGCTTACAAAGTAAGCTTCTTGTTTTATATTCATTTATATACAATCATTGCTTTCGTTTAACTTCTAAAAATTCATACATTCATATATGATATCCAAAAATTACGCAAATGGACATACACCTTCAGTTCGACATTACAGACCCAACGAATCTGGTTTCGTCGAATTTCGACTCCGTTTTCTCACATAGCGTATTTTTAACCGTCAAAATACTGACTGTTCACATTAAAAATCCATACGGCCACACACTGACTCCAAAAATCACGAAACTTGAAATCCAACAATAATTTAATATTACGGACCCAACAAATTTAGTTTCATCGAAAACGGAGGTCGTTTGAAAACTGGCTATTTTTAAAGCTCTAAATAACCCATTTAAATATATAAATATATTTATAAACAATTAAATTAAATATAAATAAATATATATTATCGTATATATATTCACATACAGTATCTTATATCTCCAATTGGATTTATAACTCGATATTCAAATCCCGGTTGAATCGATATTCAATTTATATTGAAAAATCCTTTTATAATATAAATAAATCGCTATAATTTATAAAGGAATTCCGTAGCGACTTTTCAAAAATTTGATTTGGACATAAATCAAAATCTACACAATGAAATCCCAAATTTTCTCTTCCATTAGAAAAATATACTTCCGCAGCTTCAAACGTTTCTTGATTCACAGAAATCCGATTTAAAACAGATTTTGTATATTCAATTGAAGTTCGAATCACCAAATTATGAACTGCAGCGTCATTTCGAGCTCGATTATAATTATAATATAAATTATACATTCAACTGTCATTTAAATAATATTCGTGAATATAATTCAACTCTAAACAAAATTATATATTTTAAATAATCCAAATTACACAATATTCTGAATTCCACTATTTTCGACTATTTCGGAAATAAATATATTATTCTATTTTTTATATTAATTTAAATATTCACCATTATTTAATTAAATAACCATTATATTCTCTAATCACTAATTAAATGATTAAATAATTAAATAAATTAATTATTATATCGTAAAAATACGGGACATTACATTCTCCCCCCCCCCTTAAAATAATTTCGTCCTTGAAATTGCTAAGTTAGAAAACAACCCCTATTAACAAGTTAAAAAGTATTTGTTTACTTCTTTTTCAGTTTCAACTGAACCAATTTAATTTCAATTAAAATATCAATTAATTCTTATCAACGAAAATTTTCAAAAATCCTAAAAAATTTCTAACACCTAAAATTTTCCCCAGCACCTCCTTTGTATTGGTCTATCGGTACAACTCGCCTCTTTGGGCCATCTCCAACCCAAAAGAAAATCAAACAGCCAACGGCTTGCCAAACAGGCTCATAAAATCACCAAACTCAATATAATATAAACTGGTACCTTTTTGTCGGGCATATCAATATATCCTTTCCATGTGTTACCAATTCTGCATATATCAATGTCATCCCAATCAAACTGAAATCGGTTCATCCTCAACATAATTATTTGTTTAAACCAAAGTCAAATTCCATTCAAACTCCAATCACAAATTCCAAATTCTTAACTTATCAACTCAATTCCAAATTATTCTCTAACCAAATCTAGTTTTATTTAACTTGGTTCAAGTTAAATTCTAATTTACTTATTTATCTTTACCATCTCGATTTATTTAACTTAATAAGTTAAATTTAAAATCAAGATTTAAATTCCTGGGTTTTATTTCAATTCCATTTTGAAATCATAATAACAATTCAAAACATTTGAATTTCTGAATAACTTATTTTCGCAAAACAATTTAAAAACAAAATCATTGGTAGTAATCCATCACTTAGCAACTCAAAAATGAACACCGATGATGCATATGTCATCATCGGAATCTATTTTCCAGCAAACGAAGTGAGCTCAATGCTATTTCACTTTTCAAAACTATTTTTAAACAGTTCCATTTTGAAATACATTTCAAATTATCATTCACAATGTTTGGAAAACATTTCTAACCCTCCCAGTATTTTAAAACTTCCAAATACTTAACCCAGATGCATTTGCAAATACCATCGCAGGTTTCCAGTGTTTAATTCCAAATTCTGATTTAAATTAAGATTCAATTCAATTCATAACACTTATACGAATTCTATTTGGTTATATATATAACCATTTTATTTATCATCTTACTCGATTATAATTACAACCAATATATCCAATATATTATAATTCCAATATATATATTTTCTCTATATCAAAATATACCTTGGGTAAAATTATTTTCATTTACCCTCTTTTCAAAAAATATCGTGTCGACCCATCGTATTCGAGTGTTTAGAAACTCCTACCGATAAAGTGGATCAAACTGATCGATCAAAACCCATAAACAACTCAACCAATAAATCTACACAATATAAAACCATTTTATATCAAATTACAAGTAAGCGCTCATATATATACACTCAACTCAATCTAGGGTATTACTAACCCCATCTCTACCGAGTCATGCCACAGAGCCAAGGTAATAACTTAACCTTAAGCTCTGATACCACTGTAACGACCCGGGGAATTTGCGATCCTGGATATCGGCATACAACACTATGTCGACTATTTAAGCATCGGAAAAACCGCATAGTCCACGAAAGAAATTAGAGGGTGAGAATAGATAAGATAGAAACTAAGAATAGAAGAAGAAGAGAACACAACATCAGAGTAACATGAACCTCACAGCGGAACGAATAAAATATAACATAACTTTGAATAAAAGATTTTACTTGAACATACATATCATTATCAAAATACAACACTTACAACACAACGGAAATAAACAATAGCTATATAAACGCTGCTGAAGCCTCCTGCTCCAGCTTTCGAAGTATATCTGTAAAATCCCGACTACTTGACTGCCCGTACAAAATTAGGCACCCAAGAATTTAGGGAAAACAAAACAAAACAAACTCTTGGTTAGTCATGGGACCGGTGTGAGTAAAACAGTTTAAAACAGTTTGAGAAATTAAACGATATCTCATAAGACCACGCCGTATAACGGAACGGGATTTTCCCTTATGTGAATCCAAAGCATTTGATGTAACATAAAAAATCCTTTTAAACAAAATGATAAACTTTATATCAAACTCTTTGATATTATAATAGTGTCTATCAATCACAACTAAATAATCAACTAGCAGAACGCTTTCATCTCACGTTCTACATATATAGTATACAATCAAAATCGCGAGCACTTATTGGATAATGGACTACCAACTATGACATGGTATGGAACCACCTTCCGATAGTGTACCTATAGAGAGGAATACAGTGGGTTCAACAAGAAAATCTTACAACCCGGCCACACATGACCGACCACTCATTTCGCTTGAGTGTATCGAATGTATATCACCAACGATTGGGATCAACAACCGTTTCTCGAATGGGACAGCGTCGAATAGATTAAAGAATGAAATGAATATCTCTAGATAGGTGATAACACACATTAATTGGCAGCCAACCACTTAGCCATGTTGCCTGTCCGATTTTTGTCATTTCCCGGTTATGAGGCTAGAGGCCACGCTTATCTCTAACAGATCACACATTTATTCACTTTGAATGTCACATCGTCATACCCGCCAAATCATAAATTGATTTCCTCAAAAATACAACGGGTATACAACTAAGAGAAACGAATTCCTCCACCACCAAACGTAAATACGTTTGAATAGATCAACTTATGTGATCAATTAAATATACTTTGCCAGACATTCTTCCATACAGGTCATCCTGGGACTGGACAAACCGAAGGTACTATTCTGTAAACAGGACAGCCCTTTCATAACTCCGTCTTCAATTATCTTCATCATATTTGATTCGCAACGCTAATGCCCATACAGAGTGGTTTTCAGATAATGAATTTTATCCCGGTCTCTCCATATTGACAACGGAAAAATGGTCAAAAACTTCGATAGTCGGTGAGTTAACTATCAAAGAAAACATGTGTGCAAACAATGATATTATTTCCAGATGGAAATTATATCGATCAATCATCATTTAACATTTATCTCTTTAGTTCATTTTTCATCTCCTGTTTCCGTATATTCAACATTTCATATCTTCTAAATTTAGAAAATATACGTTATTAACATTGGAAAACATTTCCATTTCTTATTTTCTATATTAGAAAACATTTCTGATTCTTATTTGGAAAACATTTCCAAAACGCCTACCTTTGGATTTAAACAGATGTTTAAATAAAACATCGCTATGCCAACTCCTTTCGAATAAACTATATTCGATTAACTCCTTTTGAATAACTAATATTCAATAGCACCTTTCGAATAAACTATATTCAATTATTTCTTTTCGAATAACTCTATATTCGATTAACTCTCTTCGAATAACTAATATTCGATTAACTCACTTCGAATAACTAATATTCGATTAACTCACTTCGAATAACTAACATTCGATAACTCGCTTCGAAAAACTAACATTCGATTAACTCACTTAGAATAACTAATATTTGATAACTTGCTTCGAATAACTAATATTCGATAACTCGCTTCGAATAACTAATATTCGATAACTCACTTCGAATAACTAATATTCAATAACTCACTTCGAATAACTAATATTTGATAACTCACTTCGAATAACTAATATTCGATAACTCGCTTCGAATAACTAATATTCGATAACTCACTTCGAATAACTAATATTCGACAAACTCTTTTCGAATAACCAATATTCGAAAATCTTTCTTTGAATAACTATAATTGATAACTCTTTCTTCGAATAAACTATATTCGATTAACTCCTTTCAATTAACTCTACTCGAATATCTAATACTCGATTACCTCTAATTCGATTAACTCTATTCGACTAACTCTAATTCAATTACTCTAATTCGATTAACTCTAATCGATTAACTCTAATTCAATTACTCTAATTCAATTAACTCTAATCGATTAACTCTAATCGATTACTCTAATTCGATTAACTCTAATTCGATTAACTCTAATCGATTAACTCTAATCGATTAACTCCAATACGATTAACTCTAATTCAATTACTCTAAATTCTATTTATACTTCTATTTATAGAATTATTCATACGAAATCTCCTTTTTATTTCTAACACTTAAATCCTATTTATAATTTCCTTTTATAGCTCTATTTATTTCATAAATAAATATTTCCTTTTTATAACTCTCTTTATTTAACAAATAAATATTTCTTTTTTTATCTCTCTATTTATTTAAAAAACAAATATTCTTTTTCAATTCTATTTGCAAATGTTTTACAAATATTCCCTTTCCAAATCTATTTGTAAATGTTTTACAAATATCTCCTTTTCAAATCTATTTGTACATGGTTTCAAATATTCATTTTTCAATTCTAATTGAAAATGGTTTACAAATATTTCCTTTTCAAATCTATTTATAAATGGTTTACAAATATTCCCTTTTCAATTTATATATAAAATCTATTGATTTTACATAATTAATTTATTTTCAAACTACACTTTGAAAATCCCCTTTTCTACATCCCAGTATTTCTTATGGTATTTAAAATACCAAATAACATTGATGGAGATCATTCAACACACATAATCAACAACAGATTATATATCACATCATATATCACAATATATGAAACAAAACAGTAAAATAAATGTTGAGGAATCCCGTTGGATTCCTCCGACCTGTTTCCCTGCATCCACAGATGTTAAACAATACAATTCACATCAATTTCATTTCACTATGAAATATTCTGCTAAACAGAATCAAATAATATATATATACACACATTTATATATAACCAGATCTATAATTTCAACCAATTACTTAGCAGTTCAACCAAACAGCCAATACACATAAATCAATCATCATTTATCAGTTCTAAATATACGTTATAAAAATATGAACTGATAGAGTTGGTGAGTTTTACTCACATTGTACGATCATCGTTAATAACGATAATTATTGTTGATTCAAATGACAATTTATTTCGCTATAAATTGTAACGAGCTCCAATTCACTTCCAGACAGGTCCATGGTGTAGCCACCGTCCATACGATCCTAACGGATCTGACCGTTCATTGATCTGACACAGTATGGCCAAGATATTATAAATACAAGTTAATACAATATTTAATTAAAAACAAAACTCAATGTAAATTTGAATTTGGGCCGTAATCCTTCCAATCGGTCCACTACCCTCTAAAGCCCAAACCCCTCCGCGACCTTTCTTCCCTGTAAAACTCAAACAGCCATGCTCCAGGAAAACAATCCTACCATTTTGCTACTTTCCATCTGATCCTTTACAAAATGCCAAACTCAAAACTTAATTCAACTTCACTTTAATTCCTCTTCATTTAGTTAATTAATACACTTTTAATCCTTCTCTTCCTCTTTCTAATTTCGGTAACTTCCTGTATAAAACAAATGGCCCTTTCGATTCTCTCATCCCCTTTTCTTTATCACCACTTAATGATAACTTCAACAAAAAAATATCAAAATTCTTCTCGCTAAAACCTCTTCAATCGTATACCCTTAATACACGACTCGATCATCCCACTTAAATCGCATCGTTTGCTCCTTCACGTGGTGCTACAGGAACCCGCGACAAGAATTACCACCGAATTCCCCTAAAGTTTTCTACTAGATGTTGTTCGATCTCCTCAATTCAAAACTAAACTCGAAATCATGAATTAAAGCATACATTGCTCACGATCTTGAACCCTAGATGTCGCTACTAATGCTGGGTTCCAGGAAACACAGTCGCACCTCACCAAAAGTCCAGTAATTGTAGAACTGCCTTGTGAGAAACTAAAAACATAAGTTTTACGATTTATTGAATTTTGTATGATTTTATATTGAATTTCTAAGGATTGAAATCTTTTTACTGAATGGAGAAGGAAAGCGGCGCATTGTCTGTTTGACTAGTGGAATGGGAAATTTAGGTTTAGGCAGTGTTATTTATAGAGAATAATAGCTTATAAAGTAAGCTTCTTATTTTATATTCATTTATATTCAATCGTTGCTTTCGTTTAACTTCTAAAAATTCGTACAGTCATATATGATATCAAAAAATCATGAAAATGGACATACACCTTCAGTTCGACATTACGGACCCAACGAATCTGGTTTCGTCGAATTCCGACTCCGTTTGCTCACATAACATATTTTTAACCATCAAAATATTGACTATTTTTCACATTAAAAATCCATACGGCCACACACTGACTCCAAAAATCAAGAAACTTGAAATCTAACAATAATTTAATGTTACGGATCCAACAAAATTAGTTTCATCGAAAACGGAGGTCATTTGCAAAACTGGCTATTTTTAAATGTAACATCCAAGATTTTTGAACATTGATTACGAATATTTAAATCATTTTAAATATTGATTTGGCAATATTAGCAGATTTTATATTGAATTTATTTTATAAAATCGAGTTCAAAAATATATAATTTATAATATAATTAAAACGAGCTCGAAAACGACGCGGCAGTTCGTAATTTTCGATCTGAACTTTAATTGAATATACAGAATCCAGAATAAGTCGAAATTTTGAGAAATAAGAAACGTTTGAATCGATTTGATTATATTTTTCTAATGAAAGAGAAAAATCGTGATTTCATCGTATAGATGGTAAGATATGCCCAGATTAATATTTCTAATAGTCGCTATAGAATCGTTCATCGATCGTAACAGTTTATTTGATATAACTACATACTGGATTCGAATCTAGACAAGATTCTTTTGAGACGTAGTTATAATTTAATTTTTAGAATTCTACTGTAATTTTTAATAAGTTAAATATGCAGCTTTTTATTTGAAGTATTTTGCACCCTATATCAATATTTTGGGATTTCACAATGTGAGTTAACCTACCGATATTATTATATTTTTGGGACCGTGGCACCTCGCTGGACACAACTGTATCTTTACTTCTGTCCGTAGTGGTCTATAAATAAATAGAATTATACGGTACCATATAAACCTTGGTAAATAAATAAAAATAAAAATAAAACAACTTCATCATCAAGGAACTGAAACGTACCCATATCCGCTGAAACATCTACTCGAGGCCTTCCCATCAAATGAAACATCGCGGTGCACATACCTAAATGGAAACAGGTGTTACGCTTGTAATCTCCACCCAAGTAATATCCGAAGCACAAATCAGAAGGATATTTTACTAGTTGGTTCTGTGCAAAGCTTCCTTAGTTGAGAACTACACCGAATAATGTCCAACTTGGACGGTACAACATAACTAAAAGGTTAAATTAATAGGGCTTAAGTTAGGTACACAGCTGGGCTATCGTAACCTTTGTTTTCGAATTTAATGAAGTGCACAGCTATCTAATATATACTCGAGGCAATGTAGGGCCTAACAAATAAATATATTCACCTGTAAATGTAAGGGGACAGACTAATATCCTTCCCTCCCCAGATGTACCCACTGCAAAAAGCAACTCATTTCTCGGCAAGGTAGGAAATGGATTACTTGGTCGCCACACTTCGTTGATTATTTTCCTTGCACGCTACGTTGCCGTGATACCCAAGTTTACGTGCTCGCCACACCAAAAAGCCTTCGTCCCCATGTGTCCTCCTGTATAAATACCCCTAACCATTGCTACCTTTTAGCAAAACAAGAAGACGTCCTCCCCACTAAAATGAAATCATCAAACCCATTGCTTCCTACTCTGCCTCGCTGTCAGGCTATCTCTGCAGTAAGCACCCCCTTCACCCATTTCATTTCTCCCGATGCTGCCGACACAGCTATGGCCTCCTCTGCTGTTTTGTTCTTTGACTGGTACCGGGCGAGATTGATGCTGTTGCAGTAGTATTCGTAATTGTTCGTTTGGTGGTGTTGGTCAGGGCAAGCACAGTGGAGGGGGTACGGTGTGTGTGAGTTTGCATGGGGGAATGGTTGTTTTGAACTGAAGGAAAATGTTTTGTTGTGTGTAAAGAAAGAAGGTGAAGGAGAAGAACAGTTGAAGTGAGAACTGAAACGGAGGATGATCAAAACAGAACGTGAAGTGAGAGGAGGATGTGAGTGACAAACATGGATGAGAATGGAAGTATATATGCGTGGTTATGGTTTTAAAAAAAACAATACCGAAATGAAAGTGTGGATGCGTGAATCCCAGCATGGGGAAGGGTACTGCTCGGGTTCGAAGTCCACCAGCGTGTGTTCAAGGGGGAACTAACGATGGAACCATGCAGTAGAAGTGAGGAGAAGCTTGCATCCCGTGAACAACAACTGATAAACTAGAAAGCAAAGAAGACGTCAGGTAATAACTGGGCCACTTATTTAGTTAATGATATTAAGGTTGAAAATTTTTTTAACCATAAAAGATTAAGTAATTTATACCTAGTTATTATTTATAACGTGTCCAATTGCGACTCAAGTGGCAAGGCAAAGCTGGTTTAAAATATAGGTAAACAGTCTCATATTTCTAGTAGGTAAAATTTTATAATTATATTACAACAATAGCTAATGTGGACTGGTAAGATTGAACGTATATGCCTCTCCCTTAATAACGTGCGGACCTCTTTAATGTGATTAGTCAAGAGTCTGTGAATGGTAATTTAAAAATATATAGATAAACGTTAATAAATCTTTTTTTAAAAAGAACAATTAATTAATTAAAAACGAGATCGTTTAATTTGTGAGACGTTCTAATGTGT
This sequence comes from Allium sativum, assembly GCA_030737875.1. Classification (NCBI taxonomy): domain Eukaryota; kingdom Viridiplantae; phylum Streptophyta; class Magnoliopsida; order Asparagales; family Amaryllidaceae; genus Allium; species Allium sativum. Next base: position 35,406 of record JASFAX010003619.1, read on the forward strand.
TAACATAATAGGACCGACCAAAGAACGTTAGTACCGTATGGCATGCATAGCTGTTTTGGTCAGAGTCTAGCGCAGATGGAAGCCGATAAAAAAAATTGTTGACAGCGAATGGAAACCCAAGGTGAGTTTAACTCACTCAGTTTACCCGTTTATATTTTATATAAGCTGGGCTTTATTTTGTGTGCAATGTTTGCAAATTGGTTGATGATTGAATGGCTGTTTGTTTGTATTTTGAATATTATATATTATTCATAGATTAAATTAAGTGTTTGTTTAATTTAATCAGATTAAATCGTTATTTTAACGATTAGATTCCAAACGAGGTAACTTACCTTGTTGGTTACACTGTTATTGGTTGAACTGTATTGTTGTGTTAAAATTGAGGTAACCCATTTGATGCAGGGAAGGACAGGTTGGAGGGATCCAACCGGATTCCTCAAATATGTTGTTTATTTATATAAACTGTTTAATCAGTCTGATTGATTGTTGATTGTTAAAATCAAAACCCAACACTTATTCGATATTAACCAATTGGGTATATCGTATCAGCAGATGGCCTCTGAATGAATCGTTTTATAGAAATTGATTTACCGCCCGGTAAATCAATAGAAAGAATTTTATGAATTATGTTTATAACTAAAAAAAAGGTTTTGAAATCTATTTTATATATATTATTTTTAATAAAGATTATTTAAGGAAATAAATGATTATTTTTATCCTTAATTATAAAACAAGTATATGAAGCAAGATTCGCATGTTAATGAGTTTTGTGGCAAATGAGCAGCTATTAACCAAATGGTTTAAGATTGAATTTAATTGTTAATTTAAATCAGATTGTTAATTAAATCAAAATGAAAGTGTTTAAATTAATTTTAATTATTAATTTAAAAGAAATAACCAAGTGAAATGGTTAACAAAGTAACCATGTGGGAATAACCAAGTCGACTACTTGCATAAGATTTGATTATTAAAAACTATTTTTCATTGCTAATTATTATTGAAGTTAAATATAAATATTATTTTGAGTAGCCTTTTTAGAAAGATTTGTTATTTAAAATTTATAATGTAGTAAACTATTTGAAGTAAGGAATGTTAGCCAATTAACGGAGAGTTGACCTATTAACGAGATTTTTAGTATGAATAAGAATTCATAAAGTGACTCGATGGACAAGATTTGAATGTAATAGTGTTTTAAAATGAAACCAAGTTGTTTGGTATGTCGAGCCCCGAATCATGTAGGAAAATGATAACTTTTAAGTGAATAATGTTGAAATGGAAATGGTAATAAAGGGGATTTGTTAGGTAAAACCGTGTTCACAATTAAAAAGCATTTTGATTAAGTATTCTCATATCTATATGAGTTAGACTTTGATTTATTTCCTGGAAGGAATTATAAAAAGGGAAAGTGTTAAAGGAGATCGATGTGAGATCGAACGGAAACCTGAGTGTATTGAACTTGGTTATAAAAGTGATATTCTAACAATAAAGGTCTAGGGATGAATATTTTAAATCTGAAAGGGGTTGATTGAACAAAACTAAGATAAGTGGTTATTTAAAAAGGGGATTCTAAATTAAATATAAGTATTCGGATAAAGTGATAAAATAAGATGTCGTTTATAAACTTCTGTCTATTTCGAAGATAAGAATGTTGTCGTCTCAAGGTCTAAGAGGTAATAAAACACCCCAACTTGTGATGACTTCATGATTATCCAAGAATAATATTAGTTTAGAAACGAGGGAAGTTAAGGGAGTTGAATTAATATTTCTATAAGGGATATTATAAGCTATAATTCGAAAAGTTGAATAAATTGATTTGGGAAAAAGAAGTGAAGGGGCGTACTTTGAATGTTGAAAGATTTTTGGAATTAACTAATGTTTAACTAAAAAGGCAAAGAGATGTTGTATATTGAACCAATGGATCCACTTTACTTTCCTATGGATGATGGTTGTTTATTTTTGATAGTTAAATCACCGACTATCAAAATCTAGCCAAATCGATTGTTGGTTCGGAAAGACCGGGATCGAATTCCTATTCGGAAACCATTCCGACCAGCAAATACGTAAACGTTGAAGATATCAGAAGATGATCGAGATGGAGCATTAAAGATCGTGGATCTTCATAAGCGGAAGAGTTGTTGTGGAATTCCTCTGGCTAGCTACCAGAGGTTGTTAAACAATGATTCGGTCATGGTTGAGATTTTGCGGATTTGCAAGGACTACTCGCTACCAATCTATAGGGTGATTCTTATGATGTGATAGGAGGGTGCCTTCGGTTCATCCTGTTCCTGGATGACTTGTATGGACGAGTGTCTGACAAAGTATTTCCAGATGGTCACATACATTGATTTCTTCAAACATGCCCAGTGTATTTTTGAGGACGTTAATTAGTGATTTGATGGATCTGACGATGTGGCATTCAAAAGGGATGTGCTGATAAGTAAACGTAACCTCAAGCCTCATCAACCGGGAAATAAAAAAAATCGGGCAGGCAGCATGGCTATGTGGGTCGCTCCCATTAGGATGTATAATCACCTATCTAGAGAAATTCCTTTTGCTTCTTTAATCTATCGATGCTGCCCCATTTCGGGAGGCGGTTGCTGATCGCAACCGTCGGTGATATATATTCGATACACTCAAGCGAAATGAGTGGTCGGTCATGTGTGGGCCGGGTTGCAAGACGTTCTTGTTGAACCCAGTGTATTCGTCTCTAGAGTTACACTATCGGCAGGTGTCCCATACCTTGTCATAGTCGGAATCCAATCTCCTATAAGCGCCGGCGGTTTTTAATTGTATACTACATATGTGGAGCGTGAGATGCAAGCGTTCCGCTAGATTGTTACTTATTTGTATTTATACACTATTATAATATCAGAATAAGATATGATTTCAAAACTGTTTTGGGTTATAGTAAGGTAAAAACCATCCACGTTTATGTGTGGGTTGGTCTTACTATTATCCTTTTCTTTTGAAAGGGATTTGAACTTAAAAATCAAGTTGGATGATTCCCCTTAAACTGTGCGAGTTATTCTCACTCTGGTTCACCAGACTGACCCGGTATTTGTAATGCTCGGGTTAGCCCGGGTTGTATAGGTCCAGCTTATCAGATGTTGCGAAGTCTAGAGACGTGCTGGAAGAGTTCAGACGTATGATTTTATCTAGTATACTCCGTCGTGTGATGTATATGAGGACAGGTTGCTATAACTGTCTAAGTGTATTGATGTACTCTGATGTTGTAAGTACATTTTCAAGCTCTCAATAAAGATTATTTCTATATTATATTTTTTTCCGCTGCGATGTGAGACTCTGATTCTGTGTGTTGTTCTTCTTCTTATTCTTCTATTCTAATATTTCTATCGTAACTTTCTCATCCTCCAACTTCTTTCTTCTAGCTTTCTGGAGATTCGATACTCGAGTGGGACACAGTTTGTGTAAATGTCGATAATTCGAGTGTCGAATTTTCTGGGTCGCTACATTAAAGCTCTAAATAACCCATTTAAATATATAAATATATTTAAAAACAATTAAATTAAATATAAATAAATATATTATTGTATATATATTCACACAGAATATCGTATAGCTCCAATTGGATTTATAACTCGATATTCAAATACCGGTTGAATCGATATTCAATTTATATTGAAAAATCCTTTTATAATATAAACAAATCGCTATAATTTATAAAGGATTTCCATAGCGACTTTTCAAATTTTTGATTTGGACATAAATCAAAATCTACACAATGAAATCCTGATTTTTCTCTTCCATTAGAAAAATGTACTCCCGAGCTCCGAACATTTCTTGATTCATAGAAATCCAATTTAAAACGGATTCTGTATATTCAATTGAAGTTTGAATCACCAAATTACGAACTACAGCACCATTTCGAGCTCGATTATAATTATAATATAAATTATACGTTCAATTGTCGTTCAAATAATATTCGTGAATATAATTCAACTCTAAACTGAATTATATATTTTAAATAATCCATATTACACAATATTGTGAATTCCACTATTTCCGACTATTTCAGAAATAAATATATTATTCTATTATTTATATTAATTAAATATTCAACATTATTTAATTAAAAAACCATTATATTCTCTAATCACTAATTAAATAAATTAATTATTATATCATAAAAATACGGGACATTACAGTTTAACCTTTTTATTTAACAAAAATGTAAATTTTGTTTTATTTCAAACCTAACTAACAAAAATGTAATTTTTGTTTTCAACTATCATATTTGACAAAATGTAATTTTGTTTTCAACTAATATTTTTTGACAAGAATGAATATATTGGTTCAACTAATCTATTTGGCCAAAAATGTGTAATTTGATCCCACTAACCTACTTTGACAAAAGTGTATATCTTGACAAAAATATATGGTTTAATTCAACTGTTTTAATTTGACAAAGATGAATATTTTGACAAACTGTGTGTTTTGATTCATCTAATATAATTAGACAAAAGTGCATACTTTGTTTCAACTAATATAAATTGACAAGAGTGCATGTTTTGTTTCCACTTGTATAAATTGACAAAAGTGGATGTTTTGTTTCAACTAGTATAAATTAACAAAAGTGAATGTTTTCTTTCAACTAGTATAAATAGACAAAAGTGAAGGTTTTCTTTCAACTAGTATAAATTGACAAAAGTGAAGGTTTTCTTTCAACTAGTATAAATTGACAAAAGTGAAGATTTTCTTTCAACTAGTATAAATTGACAAAAGTGAAGGTTTTCTTTTAACTAGTATAAATTGACAAAAGTGAAGGTTTTCTTTCAACTAGTCAATTGACAAAAGTGAAGGTTTTCTTTCAACTAGTATAAATTGACAAAAGTGAATGTTTTGTTTCAACTAGTATAAATTAACAAAAGTGAGTGTTTTCTTTCAGCTAGTATAAATTGACAAAATGACTATTTTTATTTCATACAAAATGACAACAAAAATGTTACTTTCAACTCTCCTATTTTCATTGCATATAAAATGTAAATAAAACTGCAACTTTAAAATATATTCTTTCCATTACAACTAAAGTGAAAATAAAAATGTTTCTTTTATATCAATTCTTTTTTTATTATTGTAAGTAACTTGACAATAAAAATGTTAGTTTTAATCTATTATTTTTATTGTAAACAAATAACAATGAAAATCTAATCTTTATTTCAATACTTTCTATTGAAAACAATATTACATAAAAATGTAAACTTTAAATTCTATTCTTTTTAATGGAACAAATATTATACAAAAACGTAATCTTTAAATTCTATTCTTTTTATTGAAACAATTTATCAATAAAAATGTAATTTTAATGTTTAGTCTTTTTATTGAAACAAATGATCAATAAAAATGTAATCTTGAATGCTTAATCTTTTTATTGAAACAAATGATCAATAAAAATGTATTCTTGAATGCTTAATCTTTTTATTGAAACAAATGATCAACAAAAATGTAATCTTGAACGATTAATCTTTTTATTGAAACAATTGATCAATACAAAATGTAATCTTGAATGCTTAATCTTTTATTGAAACAATTGATCAATACAAAATGTAATCTTAAACAACTATGATTTTTTATTGTAACAAGTCAACAATAAAAATCTAATCCTTTATTTCAATTCTTTTTAGTGTAAAAAAATGACAAAAAAATGAAATCTTGACATTCATGTATTGAATAAAAATGATATTTTTATAATATAAACAAATCAGAACTAGTGGATCTTGAATAAAAATGAAATCTTTATTATAAAATAAATCAGTATTCCTGGATCTAAATAAAAGTTGTAATTTTTGTTTTAAAACAAATCTGAATTCATGGATCTAAAATAAAAGACATAGATCCAAAATAAAGAGGATAGATCTAAATAAAAGAAGAACGATTCCATGTTCATGGATCAAAATAGAAGGAGAACTCTATTATACACTAAATCAATATAGATCTAAAATAAAAATATAATTTTTATTTCAGATCTAGATCTAACCAAACACATACATCACAATCATCATAATCAACAAGCAACAAATACAATATCATACATCGCAGATCTGAGATAAATTAACATACATACATGTCATTCAAATAACGAGAAATAATTAATATTTTAATTATTTTCAAATATAGAAATCTCACATCGATTTGTCTAAATTTTCAAAGTGCTCCGTTTCATATTTGATTTGTTCCATCGCGTAGATCTCGATTTCATGGTTCCAACGAACTTCGTTTCGTCAAATTCTGATAAGATTTGCAGAAGTTATAATAGTTTGAACATTAATTACATTAATTAACTAGTTAATTTAATTAAATTCTTTAATTACCCCTTAAAAAAAACTAGGCCGCACCCTTTTCTTCCTCTTCTTCATCGTTCTCTATAGATAGCCGAACCCAAAACCTTCAGCCGCTCTATCTCAATTCGCACCCCCGTATATGTGATTATCCAAGGATCTGAGATCACCACACTGAAGAGCATAGCACACCAACCCTACACCGCGAATTAGGTTGCACTTGCACCTCGCCTCCCATCAGAAAATGCCTATGAACGGTTGCT